>BCLG01001351.1:68424-115302 GCA_001602295.1 Zoysia matrella | reverse complement strand
CATGTGTAGAGTGTCTAAAATCAAAGAATCAAAAGTGGAAGAAAGAAGTAGAAATAGAACCAGATGAAAGGATCCTACCTAGCAGAGTAAGAATCTCAGAGAATAGGGTAAATAAATTAGAATTGGAATTAGAAGAACTAACGAATAAGCTTGACAAAGACAATTTATCAGACATTAATAAACCTCCAGGTAATATTGAGTGTAGAGAGAAAACTATAATAGTAAAAAATAACAAAGCCGATAGGATAATCCAATTAAAAGACATTATAACGAGTTTTGGAAATAAATATATAGTGAGGTTACCATTTAAGGAAATACTAGGAATAAGAATCCCAGTAAAGATAAAGTTAACCCCACATATCACTTATAAATTATTGGCATTAGTAGACATGGGCTGTACAAAGAATATTATCCATGACAAATATTTTATAAGGTGCCCAAAATTAGTAGATACAATAGATGATAGCATAGCTGAATCATCTATAGATATGTCAGGAATAAGAAAAATCCATAATCAACTAGCATGTAACATTAAAGCCTACATAAATGCAACAAAATACATAATAGATGAAATTACAATAAGAGATCTGTCGAGATAGTATACCCCGAGTACCTACGAATCAACTTCTACAGCGCGGCCCACCTACGGTCCGCGATTCAACGGCCCACCAAGAACTTCACAAAGGCGGCCCGGCCTCAGCGGTCAGGAAGCTCGTCAAGGCCCAAAGACGGAGGCGTAATCGTTCCGACCCCCAGGGGTCGGGACCCGAGCTATCGGGATCCTAGCGGTCGGGACTCGCCCGCCGACCGCGGGGAAGCAGTTATCATTCCAGCAGACACGCCGATTCAGAGTCCCTGACGATGTGCAGTTACGTGAAGAGGATAAGCATTCCGGAAGGTTCCGCAACTATCCGGTTGAACGAGAACAACCCTCCAGGCAATAAAGCTGAGCAGTAAAGCAACCCTGTTCCCTCTCAGTGAATAAGGGTACGAACGGGAGGCGCCGATCGTCTGGCCCGAACGCCAGAGAGTATAATTCTCTGAAGACCGTGGCCCCACCTGTCAAGGGGTCATTCGCTTCTGTAGGTGGCAAGATACTCAAACCATGGTCCGGTCACCCCAACCATGGTTTAGTCGAGACAACCCAGGTCCGGCCCTATATAAGGGGCACCCGGGAAGAAGCAACAGAGGGACGAACAAGCAAGATACAAGACGACACATAGATAATCATCACCTGAAAACCACCTCCACCACGCGAGCTTGGGACTCTCGGATCTGTCCAGAGCCCTTCCGCATTGTACTCTCTTGTTCTTGAGATTCATACGATCGATCTCTCGCCCCTGGACGTAGGGTATTACGCCTTGAGGCGGCCCGAACTAGGTTAACCTTTGAGTCACACCTGTAGACTAGGCCATTCGATTTCGAAAGCGCACGATCCTCCGTCCGATCCTATAAATTTACTGTGCCGGTGTACGAAACACCGACAGTTGGCGCGCCAGGTAGGGGCTTTCGGTGCGTTTTCATTCGTTGTTTCGATGGCTTCGGTTTTCGCTCTAGTCAGAGATTCTTCCACCTCTCGACTGTTCTTTGGGGATTTCGCGGTTGCCATCGCTCGTGATGGACGATCGTGGAACATAACCACTTTCCCTACTGGCCAGGCCTTCCGCTTCGGGAGCCTGAATTTCATCGCCGACAACAGCGGCGAACTCCACCTTCAGACCTTGCAAAAGCGGCGTTCGCCTAAACGTCGCTCGCCTCGACGCCGTCTTCTTTGTTCTTTGCCTCACGGCGTGTTGGGCCATGATCCATCCCGGGAGTGCTTCATGTTGCCCGCCAAAGCCGCAGGGGACGAAACCCCCGGCAAGGCAGCACATGATGATCCATCTCCGCACCTTCACGCTCTTACTGTGGTTGAGGACGCACTCCGACGCAAACTTGTGACCGGGGGCGATCCGAAGGGTAAGGGCGTCACCACGACGAGTGGTGGTGCCTGAGCTCGAGCCCGAGCTCGCACCGCTTATCAGCAGATCATGGACGGTGGTATGCCTGCCTTTGATACGCTATACGAGAATATGGCGGCGGCGGCCTGTGTCCTTTATGAATCTCCCACACCCGACAATCCCATCCTCAAAGAGACTTACGATCGTCTCCGCGTCTACCTTGATGGCGCTCTGCAACCACCCGAACTATCTCTTCGTCAGGACTCTGAGGCACACAGTTCCTACCGGCCGAGTGCCAACCGTCGAAGCCCTACTCACGGCCATCGCCGTGGACGGGCTGAGACGAGGAAGCCCGACCCCCCGGTCGGCAACATCTGCCGCCGCTTGGGGGAGCATCGTGACGCCCGTCACACCATCGAGGCACGGAGGCAAGCCTGGAGTGATCGCTACACCGACTCCGGCCGCGACTGATCCTCTGAGCGACGTCCTCGACGGCGCAGCTACGACGATGCTCGGAGCCTCCGCTCCGACGAAATCGGACCCCGAGCGTTCGGGGCCCGCATCCGAAGAGCCCGCTTCTCCGAAAAGTTCCGCGCTCCAACCAATATCATCCGGTACACTGGCGAAACAAATCCCGTCCACTGGCTTGTGGACTATCGCCTCGCGTGTCGAGCCGGTGGCGCGGGCGACCTTTTCGCCATCCAGTACCTGCCGCTTTTCCTGTCCGACTCGGCCAGGGGGTGGCTCGAACACCTTCCGAGGGATAGCATCCGTGACTGGGCCGACCTTCGTCACGCCTTCGTCGGCAACTTCTAGGGGACCTATACCCGTCCGGGTAACTCTTGGGATCTGAAGAACTGCAAACAGAAGCCCGGCGAGTCCCTCTGAGACTACATTCAGCGATTTTCGCGCAAGCGAAATGAGCTGCCGACGTCAGCTTCGCCGACATCATCAACGCTTTCACCTGCGGCACGACATCCAAGGCACTCGTCCAAAGCTAGGGTGTAAAAACCCTCAGACGGCGCGCGCCCTTCTCGACATCGCCACCACGTTCGCCACCGGGGAGGAGGCTGTTCAAGCCAACTTCAACCGGGAGCAGACCAAGGACAAAGAAAAGTGCATGGTCGACCGAAGGAAAGACGATCGTCCCGACTGGCGACCCGACCGCCGAGATGGGAACGGGTCTAGCAGCAAGAAGCAGAAAAGCCATCGGCAAGATGAAGAGTTCGTCGGCGTCACCGACCGACCGCCTCGACCTCCCAAGAAGCCGGTCAACCACGACAACCACTTCGAAAAGATGCTCAACAAGACCTGCACCTATCATGCGACTCCCGTGACGCACTCTCTACGAGACTGCAACCTCATGAAGGCCTTCTTCAAGGGGTATTTTTGCCCTGACACTCGTCCTCAACAGAAGCAGTCCGATCCTTCGGCGAAGGATGGGGAGGGTATCCCCGAAAGTACTTTCCCCGAGCCATAAGACTGTCCGATGATCATTGGCGGGGCAGTGGCCTACGAGTCGCACCGCCATGAGAAGCAAACGTGGCGGGAGGTCAACGTGACCGTTCCCGCCGTCCCTTCGTGTCTCAAGTGGTCGGAGGCTTCGATCACCTTCGATAGGTCTGATCACCCCGACCATGTTCCTCAGCCCGGGCGCCTGCCCTTGGTGCTCGATCCGATAATCAGCACCACCAGACTTTCTAAGGTCTTCATGGATGGAGGCAGTGCCCTCAACATCCTCTACATCGACAAGTTCAAAGCCATGAAGCTCTCGAGGTCTGACCTCCTCCCGAGCAACGTTCCATTTCATGGCGTCATCCCAAGGGGTAGCGCCGTACCCCTGGGTCGAATCACGTTGCCGGTCCCCTTCGGCGACCGCGATAACTTCAGAATGGAGAAGATCACCTTCGAGGTGGTAGATTTCTCCGGTGTCTATTATGCCATCCTTGGCCGACCCGCCTAAGCCACGTTCATGACGATCCCCATCTACGTCTACCTCAAGCTCAAGATGTCGGGGCTCAAAGACGTCATAACTGTGGTGTCTCCCTTCAAACACGCTCTCGCGTGTGAGAAGGAGAGCTACGAACTGGCCGTCACCCTCGCGGGGTGGGCCCAACTAAAGGAGATACGCCAGTCCCAGGTGTTCGCTACGATGCTTGACTCCAAGCCTGCCTCCTCCACCTCGTTCGAGCCCGCCGACGACTCCAAGGAGATCGCCCTCGATGACTCCGACACCTCCAAGAAAGCCAGAATCGAGACTGCGCTCTCCGACGCATAGGAAAGCGCACTCGTCGACTTCCTCCGCCGGAATCGGGACGTCTTTGCCTAGGCACCATCTGATATGCCAGGCATCCCGAAGGAGGTCGCCGAGCACTCTTTGCACATCGTTCTCGGCTCCCGACCGGTGAAGTAACGACTTCGACGCTTCGACGACGAGAAGCGCCGCGCTATCGGTGAAGAAATCACCAAGCTGCTCGATGCCAAGTTCGTCAAAGAGGTCTACCACCCCGAGTGGCTGGCCAATCCTGTAATGGTTAAAAAGAAAAACAAGAAATAGAGGATGTGTGTTGATTACACTAGTCTCAACAAAGCATGCCCAAAGGATCCGTTTACTTTGCCGCGCATAGATCAGGTGGTCGATTCCACCGTAGGGTGCGAAACCCTTAGCTTCCTCGATGCGTACTCCGGGTACCATCAAATATCCATGCGAGACTCCGACCAGTCGGACACTTCATTCATCACACCATTCGGCTCGTTCTGCTACGTCACCATGCCTTTCGGCCTCAAGAACGTCGGTGCCACGTACCAGCGCTGTATGTAGAAATGCTTCCACAGTCAGCTGGGTCGGAACCTGAAGGTCTACGTCGACGACATTGTCATCAAAACTCGACAGGTGGCCGACCTCATCAAGGATCTGGAATAAACCTTCGCCAACCTCCGGCAGTTCCGCATCAAGCTCAACCCCGAGAAGTGCGTTTTTGGCGTCCCCACCGGCAAGCTCCTTGGGTTCGTCATCTCCGAGCGTGGCATCGAAGCCAATCCTAAGAAGATCATCGCCATCCGCAACCTCGGGCCCGTCAACAACATCAAGGGTGTCCAGAAGCTCACTGGGTGCCTGGCGGCTCTCAGCCGCTTCATCTCCAGACTGGGTGAGAAAGCTATGCCTTTTTACCGACTCCCCCGTAAGTCCGACCGCTTCACCTAGACCCCCGAAGCCCAGGAGGCCTTCGAACAACTGAAGACCATGCTGTCTTCCCCGCCAGTCTTAACTTCACCAACCCCCGGTGAGCCGTTGCTACTCTACATTTCCGCCACCGCCAAGGTCGTCAGCACGGCGTTTGTCGTCAAGCGATCGGAGGAGGGTCGGGCCTTGAAGGTCCAGCGACCCGTCTACTTCATCAGCGAAGTACTCGTCGACGCCAAGACCAGATACACTCAAGTGGAGAAGCTGCTTTATGCGATCCTCATCACGAGTCGAAAGCTTCGCCACTACTTCGACAACCACTCTATCCGAGTGGTGACAAGTTTTCCCCTCGAGGAGATCATCAACGGGAAGGATATGGTCGGGCACATCGCCACATGGGCAATGGAGCTCATGGGTCACAACATCACTTATGTACCTCGGCAAGCCATCAAGTCCTAGACCCTCACCGACTTCATCGCCGAGTGGACCGAGGCGCAAGAGCCATCGGACTCCATCGACCCCGAGCACTGGACCATGTTCTTCGATGGCTCGTGCCGACTCAAGGGCTCGGGGGCTGGCGTCGTTCTCATCTCCCCCAAGGGAGATAAATTCCGGTACGTTTTGCAGATTCACTTCCCGGCCTCCAACAACGTGCAGAATACGAGGCTTTGCTGCATGGCCTTCGCATGGCCATCACGCTCGGAGTCCGATGGCTTTACGTCAAAGGTGACTCCGAACTCGTTGTCAACCAAGTCATGAAGGTGTCGAGCTGCCGAGATTCCAAGATGGAGGCCTATTGCCAAGAAGTTCGCAAGCTCGAAGACAAATTCGACGGGCTCGAGCTTCATCATGTTCCATGCTGCGACAATGAAGCAGCCGACACCCTCGCTCGGATGGCCTCGGGACGAGATCCAGTTCCCGACGATATCTTCCTCGAGATCCTCACCAAGCCGACAATCAAGCTCAAGGACGACGTCGCCGACCCCCACGCTGAGGCGGCGATCGGGGAGTAGGTCCCGACCTTCGGGGTCGAAATCCTGGCCATCATCCCTGATTGGTCCCAGGACATTTATGCGTACCTCCAGGATGGCACCTTGTCGTCCGACACCAACGAAGCCCGACGAATCGTGCGTCGAGCGAAAGCCTATACTCTCATCAGCGACGAGCTCTACAAGCGCAGTCCTAGTGGCGTCATCCAACGCTGCATCTCTCAGGCGGAGGGTCTACGTCATCTTGACGACATTCACTCGGGGACTTGCGGGCATCATGCTGCCCCAAGGACTCTAGTCGGCAAAGTTTTTCGTCAAGGCTTTTACTGGCCTACAACAAATTTTGATGCGGAAAAGCTTGTACGCTCCTGCAGGGGCTACCAGTTCTACGCCCCACAGACGCACCTACCGGCCCAGGAGCTTCAGACGATCCCGATCACCTGGCCGTTTGCGGTCTGGGGGCTCGATGTCCTCGGGCCTTTCCGCAAAGCGCCCGGGGGCTTTACCCACCTATTCGTCGTGGTTGATAAGTTTACCAAGTGGATCAAAGTAAAGCCGACCGTCTGCATCAGTTTGGGTCGGGCCGTCGAGTTCATCCGCGACATCATCTTTCGTTTCGGGGTCCCAAACTCCATCATCACTGACAACGAGACACAATTCACCGGAAACGTTTTTCGGGAGTTCTACGAGGAGCATCATATCAGGCTCGATTTCGCCTCTGTTGCCCACCCGAAGACCAATGGGCAAGTGGAACGAGCCAATGCAATGGTACTCCAGGGGCTGAAGCCTCGGATCTACGACTGCGTCGAGCAGTCCGCCGGGCGGTGGGCCCAACAGCTCCCGTCCGTGTTGTGGGGCCTGCGAACTACCCCCAACAGAACCACAAGATTTACTCATTTCTTCATGGTGTTCTGAGCCAAAGCCGTTCTGCCTGCCGACCGACCTCGATTACGACTCCTCAAGGGTCAGAGCCTACGACGAGCAGAGATCGGAAGAGACGCGACAAGACGCCCTGGACCAGCTGGACGAGGTGCGCAACGTGGCCATACTTCAGTCGACCAAGTACCAGCAAAGCCTTCGATGACTACACGCTCGCCGCGTCAAGGGTCGGATCCTCAGGGTCGGCGACCTTGTGCTCAAGAAAGTGCAAGGCAAGCGAGATTATCACAAGCTATCTCCTCCATGGGAAGGCCCGTACGTGATCAAGCGAGTTTTAAAGCCTAGCACATACAAGCTGGCGACACAGGACGGCGTTGAGCTTGTTCACGCCTGGAATATCAAAAATTTGCGTCGTTTTTACGCATAATAAAGTTGTTTGATCTCTATGCATCCTTCATATCTCATCCACTAACTATGTCTTTGACAGAGAAGCGCAGTCTGCTCGACTATACTCCTCTGCCCGGGGGCTATCATAAGAGTTCCACCCGAGGATCGGAACGACCGACCCAAGGATCCAAAGGCCCTGTGCCTCGTTAAACTAAGGCTCGACGCCTACCACGTTTCTCGGGGATCGGCCCCCCGGCTCGTGACTCGCTACACGGGTGACTCGGCCTAACTCTTGCGGACTATGAGCATTCTCGTTCAAAGCAATCCTCGCGGCTAATGGTCCGACCCGGCGTCGGTGACGCTCTAAGATCCGAGTCCGACACTCGACCCTACGGGCTATACCCGACCCAGTCGCCTGACCAACGCCCAATGGAACGCAAAGAACAATGCGAAACGCTTGATGTTAGAAAAAGTCAGAAACATAAAACAAATCCACAAAATAAGTTTACAGGTACCACTACAAGCTACAAGCCAGAACATCTAAAGGGGAGGCAGACGGCCGAAGCGCTCCTTCATCAAGGTCGGTCGGAGGAAGCAGCTGATGATCTCCTGCGCTTGAGGCTTGGAGTCCTAAAAAAGCTTCGCCGACGCTTCATCCGACGTCCCCGAAGCGAAACCCTCGGCAATGCGCCCGACGTCAGCGTCAGGATAACGGGACCGAAGGTGCGCCAACGTCAACGACGCTCCGTCCCGCAGGGCGACGAGCAGCTCGGTGCGGAGTAGCTCCGGCAGCATCTCCCGCACTCGGGATGCCCGGTCCGCCGACGTGCTCAGATCATGAGTGTCGTCGAACACCTGGTGCACGAGCGCCTGAACCGA
Organism: Zoysia matrella; assembly: GCA_001602295.1. Lineage (NCBI taxonomy): Eukaryota > Viridiplantae > Streptophyta > Magnoliopsida > Poales > Poaceae > Zoysia > Zoysia matrella. Next base: position 107,044 of record BCLG01001351.1, on the reverse strand, counting down.
CCACAGCAGCCTCCGGAGCTCCACGGACACGCCTGCATCTCAAAATTTCAAGGACCAGTCTCGCTAACAAATTAACAAGCACACTTGTTACTTACTTTCATGATTTTTATGCGCAGCCTCAGTGGCCGACCGCTCGTTGGCCAGGTCTTGTTGAAGCTGAGCCGTTGATGCTTCTAGCGAAGCAGACAGCTTCTGCACCCTCGCCAGTTTCGCCATGTACTTCCTCACCTCGGCCTCCAAAACGCCGAGGCGAGCCTCCGAAGTGTCACGGCTTCTCAGAGCGAGGCGGCACAGCTCCTTCGACCGCTCCAGCGCGCCGTCGGCCGCCTTCTTGGCCTCCTCGGCCAAGCGTGTCCGGTCCTTCAGCTCTCGGATCTCCCGGACGCTACGACCGGCCCCCTCCTGGAGTTCTACTCAGTCTAATGCGTCAGCAAGAAACAACCGGATGAACATTCTTGTTAGCCCGTAAACTATAAAACTACTTACTTGCGCAGGTCTGGCGTAACATCCCGACCTCCTCGCCGAGGCTCCTCCTCTCGATCTGTAGCCGAGTGATCTCCATTTGGAGCTCCTGGCTATCTCTTTCGAAGCCCTCGGCGCTACTTTCAGCATTCCCGAGGGCGAGGAGTCGGTCGGCGGCCAATCTTTTGGCCTCATCCCACTCGTCGCGGGTCCGAGCAAGCTCGTGGCGCAACGCATCGACCTCCGACAGGACGAGACCTTGCGGAGGCTGGCGAAGCGCCCTCTCAAGGGTCCCCTACGAGACCCGCCAATCAGGTTCATGTATAATTCCGAAAATTTGAAATATTAAAACTTACCTAGCAGAGCGCTCCATGTGGATCGGCCATGATCTCCTGGAACTCCTCCAAGCACTCCTTGGCGCTTGGCATATGAGTGAGCGCCGAGAAGACCCATTCACCCCCCGAGCACACCTGGTCGTACAGAAACCTCCAATAGTCTCAGGCGGCCTCATTGGAGGTTGGAAGACCAGGCGCCGGCTGGCGTCTTGACGAAGTGGATGGAGAGGGATCCGGCCTCCGCCTTAAGATCCGAGGCCGTCCCGGGTCCACCCGCTGCGCAGAAGCCTGCGCCGCCACCACCAACGCCGCTGAAGTGGCTCCAGTGGTCGGCGGCAGTACAGGCACTGCTGGCGCCGAAGGCTCCCTCAGAGCCGACGACGCGGTCTCTTCCCTCGTCCCCGCATCAGGGGACGGCCCGGCCTGTCTCTCCGTCAGAACGACGGCGCTCGGAGACATCGTCGTCTCCTCCCCGACTTCCACGTCTCCGGCGACAAGACTCGGGGGCAGTGGAATATCAACCCCGACCCCAGCGGCCGTGGGTTGTTCCTCATCTCTCCCGGCTTCCTCGCCCAGGAGTCCATCCTGGCCACCCCCGACCTCGGCGCTCAGGGGCTACGCCCTCTCTTCCACCCGCTCCTCTGTGGTCTCGACCGCGGATGCCACGCAAGGAGTGGGCGGCAAAGAATGCGACCCCGGCTGCGCCGATCCCGCAGCAGACAACCCCTTCTCGGCAAAGAATACGGCAAGAGAAGAAGGGGCTCTACAAAACACGACCAAAATTCTGGTCACTTCACGACATCAGGTAAAATATCTGATTAAATTAAAATGCAGAAACTCACTGGCGCGACACTCGTATAGAAAAGGAAAGACTCCCGCCAGGCGAAGTTCGTCCGACCCCGACGACTGCAGACGCGGTCGGAGTCGGGGGGAGAGCAGAGGAACCAGCTTCCTCCGTCCTCGGCTTCTTCGCAGGCGGCCCCTCGGCGCTCTCCACCACCCTCGCCGTCTGGCGACAGAGACGCTCCGTGAGCGGCACGTCGTCGACGAGTCAGAGTCAGACAGAGCGGTAGCCGAGGTTGCCCGTGCCAAGCTCGAAGCTGGCACTTTCCCCGACACAGCTGCAGCAAGGGACCGTCGGGCTGGGGGAGGCGACCAATCACCCCCAGTGGACGGTGACGATCAAGACTCGGAGGAGGAAACCTCCTGAGCCAGTGCAACGGTCGGAGCGGTCGGCGCAACAACCGGAGCGGTCGGCATCGCGACCGACACCTCCGGAGTGGCGACCGCCACAGCCGGAGCAGTCGGCGTCGTGGCAGGAGTCGCAGACACCGGCCACGCCGAGGGCCCGGCGACGGCAACATCGAGGCTCACCCCTCTGCCCGAAGACTCGGCACCCGGCACTGCCAGGGTGCCGACCTCTTCAGCTGGCACTACCACGGGAGCCGGCGAGTGCGATGGAGGAACGCCCTCCTGCAAAACACAGATAAGCTCTCCAATTTTGCCAATACATTATTCACTAATAAATGCAGGAAAAATGACTTACCATTCGACCCTCCTGATGCTCGGCGTCCAGAGGGGCCGGTCCTTCGCTCGCATCGGCGAGAGCGTCGCCCTTCAGTAGGCGTGAGAGGCGTTGCCTCACGCCACCTTCGATAGTTTCGACTGCAGGATCTCCCGCATCGTGTCGAACCGCCCGGTGTAGTCGCACATGAGCCGGGCGCGGAGGCGGAGCGGTTGAGTGCGGCGCCGAACGAAGGTGTCTACCAGACGCACCTTGGTCAGGCCCGCGTCGTCCCGCTCGACCATCCGGACGAGCAGATCTTCGATGCCGGCCTCCTGCGCATCGCTGAGCCCGGCATTCCACGAGTCCAAGACCGCCGGCGGTTCGAGATCGAACGCCGGCAGTTCGGGGGCGGTGTTCTCGATATAGAACCGCCCCCCATGCCATCCCTTTAAGGAGTCCTTCAACGGTATGTTGAAGTACTCCTGGCGATTGTTCTGAAGATAAATCCTCGCGTCGCCGATGGCGCGGACCACGCCGCCTTCCTTTTGAGGCTGCACACGGAAGAAGCATCTCCACAAGTCGAAATGGGGGTCAATCCCCAAGTAGGCCTCGCACAGCGTGACAAAGGCCGAGATCTGAAGGATGCCGTTGGGGTTGAGATGATGAAGACGCACGCCGTAGTACTCCAGCAAGCCGCGGAAGAAGTTCGACGACGGCAACATCAAATCACGCTCGTGGAACTCGACGAAGCTAACGATCTCGTTGGCACGAGGTGATGGAACGGCCTCGCGGTACGCCGAACGCCATCGGCCCGTATCCCTTGGAGGGAGCACTCCAAGCCCCACCGAGGCGGTGAGGATACTCTCCGAGACGGTGGACGCTTTCCACTGGGCGGCCATGAAGACGGAGGCGAAGACGAAGACGAAGAGGAAGATGAAGAGCAAGCGCAAGGAAGACGAAGGAGCACTACGCGCGAATTCGAAGTCAAGATGACAAAGACCGGAGGACGAACCACCCTTCTTATAGACGCCAACGCGCCGGTTCGACGCACCACAATCGTCAACGCCACGAACCGACGCCTCGACCCGCACTCACTGGCGAGTGGGTCCGAAAGGGCTCCCTGTGGGCGCTTGAATCGAAGCACACCGAAGAGTTTCCTCACCCAGACGCCGATAGGCGAGCCCACGAGCCGCCCTCAAAAGTTGAACCGACGGGCAGAAGGCAGTGCGGCATTAACGTGCAGTTAATGTCTGACAACTGCACTTCTGACGGGACGTGCGCAGCGCGAACCGTCGCACTTTACTGGCCATGCGATAGGCCAATCCAACCGTCTAGAGCAACCGGCGGTTACAATTCCAAGATGCTGCATCCGACGTCCACCTGGAGGCAGCGGAGCCATTCGATCGTTGGGGTCGTAACCAATGAACCGTTACTAACGCCGTGAACCAATTCACGGGTCGAGACAAGCGAGAGGTCGGGCGAACCCCCCGACCGGCCCGACAGTTGCCAAAAACGCTGATCATGGGAAGATTGGTCAGACCAGTCCAAGGCGTTATGCCGATCATGAGCAGAGACCGGCCAGACCGGTCCCATCTAGGCATTCTTCCTGGCATCATGCGAATGACGAAAATTAGCTTCCGATCGACCTCAACGGTCGGGAACTGCCTCCACGATGCTTCAGCCCACGACCGACCCTACGGGTCGCTCGGGAGCTCAGGGGCTACGCCCTACGGGCGCGCTCGCGCGCCCCCGTAGGATCATCCATCAGCGAGTGATGGTCAGCACGACGCTTCAGCCCACGACCGACCCTTCGGGTCGCTCGGGGCCTCGGGGGCTACGCCCTAGGGCGCGCTCGCGCGCCCCCGCAGGATCAAAGCAGATTTCGAAGACGGACAGCCCAGCGTCGCCTCAACAGAGGTCGCAAGCAGCGCAGGACTCGAGGGCTACTGTCGGGATAGTATACCCCTGGTACCTACGAATCAACTTCTACAGCGCGGCCCACCTACGGTCCACGATTCAACGGCCCTCCAAGAACTTTACAAAGGCGGCCCGGCCTTAACGGTCAAGAGGCCTCGTTAAGGCCCGAAGACGGAGACGTAATCGTTCTGACCCTCAGGGGTCGGGACCCGAGCTATCGGGATCCTAGCGGTCGGGACTCGCCCGCCGACCGTTGGGAAGCAGTTATCATTCCAGCAGACACGCCGATTCAGAGTCCCTGGCGATGTGCAGTTACGCGAAGAGGATAAGCATTTCGGAAGGTTTCGCAACTACCCGGTTGAACGAGAACAACCCTCTAGGCGATAAAGCTGAGTAGTAAAGCAACCCTGTTCTCTCTCAGTGAACAAGGGTACGAACGGGAGGCACCGATCGTCTGGCCCGAACGCCAGAGAGTATGATTCTCTGAAGACCGTGGCCCCACCTGTCAAGGGGTCATCCGCTTCTGTAGGCGGTAAGATGCTCAAACCATAGTCCGGTCACTCCAACCATGGTTCAGTCGAGACAACCTAGATCCGGCCCTATATAAGAGGCACCTGGGAAGAAGCAATAGGGGACGAACAAGCAAGATACAAGACGACACATAGATAATCATCACCTGAAAACCACCTCCACCACGCGAGCTTGGGACTCTCGGATCTGTCCGGAGCCCTTCCGCATTGTACTCTCGTGTTCTTGAGATTCATACAATCGATCTCTCGCCTCTGGACGTAGGGTATTACGCCTCGAGACGGCCCAAACCAGGTTAACCTTTGAGTCACGCCTGTAGACTAGGCTATTCGATTCCGAAAGCGCACGGTCCCCGTCTGATCGTATAAATTTACTGTACCGGTGTACGAAATACCGACAAGATCTATCTATGATAAATGATAATATGATAATAGGTTTAAGATTCTTGCAAAATTCAGTACGGATAAAATGTCAATAGAAGAAAGCACCTATTAAACTAATTACTTGGGAATTTTAAGTTTAATAGAATAGGCTGTTTAGAATCGAAATCCTAAGGCCTAGAGTCCAATTCAGTTCAACCTAATTCAGAACATACAAATAGGCTATAAGTAAATTTACAAAGGCATATAAACATATTGGTTTAAAAACATGGGCATAGATATTATTCTCCCTTCTATATTAAAATTGTTTCCATAAAACAAAAAAACAAAACATTAGTAGTACCGATAAACCCCGAAAACCCCCAACGCATCATCCAATCACCCCATTTTCCCTTTCCCGTCTTCTCCGAGCAAAATCCATGGCGAATCCCCGCCTCGCCCCCGGGCTCTCCCCCGCCTCGGTCCTCCCCTCCGTCCCTCGAAGGCATTCTTTCCTCCTCCATCCACGGTCCCTTTCTCGTTCCAGCCTCACCTGCCTCGCTGCGACGCCCAAGGTCCCCCTCCCCATCGCCTCGCCGGCCTCCTTAGGGGACGACCCAAGCAAGTGGGACCCAGCTGAGTGTGACGCCCTTCTCCGTGGCGGCGAGCAGGTCGCCTCGGTGCTTCAGGAGATGCTCACCCTGGTATGTACTTCATTTAATCGGTTGCTTTACAGCTGAAATTGGACAATATCAATGAATTTGTATTTTTAATGTTTCAGGAGATGTTCCTAATGAAAAGTGAGTTGAGTGAACAGAGTGATTCCTAGAGATGTAATTTCTTTGGTCTCAAGCCTCAAGGCTTTTAATATTTTTTTAATTAAGAGCAAATCCCTTATGAGCCATTGAAAAACGTCCGTATACCTTATCAGCAATTCGAAAATGAATTTGCCTTATGTGCCCCTAGTTAAAATTTCCATTCCCCTATATTCCACTGCCAAGTAGAAAAATACCTTGAAACATTCTTTCATTGAAAATGTAACTTGAAACTATTTCATATAAAGACTAGATCACAAAAGAGATACTGAGAGTTTTTCTCAATTTTAATGAGTTCTTTAACGCACCTAAAAACTAAGGTAAGTTGAATTTGTGTGAAAATTTTAATTCATAATATATGCTGAATTTGTAGTGGACCTAATAACAAAAGTATTCATGGCTATATGTTTTGTAACCACAAAAATTGGTACGGATATTGAAACAATTGAAATAGGCTTTCATTGAGCCATATCAAAGACGAAAAAAATCCCTTGAGAGTGGCACATAGGGGAAGGAAAATCTCGGGGGGGGGGGGGGGGGGGACACATAAGGTAAATTCATTTTTCTAGTGGCTGAAAAGGGATTAGGATTTTTTTCAATGGTTCACAAGGGTTTTGCTCTTTAATTAAAAGGGAAGTTTCAATTGATACACAATGATGGCAATATGAAATTAGATTATGATCCTTTTATTTTACACTGTACTTTTGGCTAAATTTGAATCTTTAATGTAACTTCTGGATAATAATCAATGGAGGAATATTAAAAATGGCCCATCTTTCTGCTAGATAGAAGCTGAAAATGTTCATGTCAGAGGCGTAAGTAGCTCTAATTCATATTACTAATTTGGCTCTTTATTTGTCTGGTGTTGGCAGATGGAGGACATGGAAATGGACGGTGCATTTGAGCCTGTGGCTGTAGAGCTGGTGGCGCAAGGAGTCATTGGGAAGAGGGTTGATGAAATGGAGTCGGGCTTTCTTATGGCACTTGATTATATGATACAACTGGCACGAAAGGATGGGGATGATGAGGTACTGACAAATTTATTGCCTGACTATGGTAATATTGTACTCTAGGATTCTTGTTGCTCAGTGTTTTCATGTTCTATTTCTTATAGTTTGTCCATCCAGTTTTTATGTGTTTATTAAAGAGAATTAGTTAGTTATTTTTTGTTGGCGTTTTTCATTTCATGAACTTTTTTTTGTATGAAAATGATGAGTGACTCATGTTAATGTTTATTCAACTATGTCTGGGAATTAAACATACTTTAAGACCCTATGCTGTCTATATTAAGTCATGTTAATTGACATGTGAGTTTTATCTGAACATGCATTTAATTTTATCAAGAGATCGTTCAACATGCATTATGTTGATGCGATAACCATAACATTCATGAAGGTTTCAAGGCAATGCTATCAGACTGGATAAATCACTTCAATCCTGATGTATGCATTTAATTTATTCCTCTAACCTAATTGTTTGTGCTTACATGTCTCTCTTCTGCTTGCAGCGAAAATCACTCCTTGAGGTAATTAAGCAGACAGTGTTAGACCATTTAACAAAGAAATGCCCTCCACATGTAAGTCTTATTTCTAGTTATGTTTCTGTAGGTTTGGATATTGGTGTGGGCACACATATAACACAAAAGTTTATATGAACCAGGTTCAGGTTGTTGGACTCCTCTGCCAGACTGAAAAGAAAGAGAGCAGGCATGAATTATTACGCCGTGTAGCTGCTGGTGGAGGTGTGTTTAAGAATGATAAGGGTCTTAAGTGCCAAATTCCTGGGGCAAATCTTAATGACATTGCAAACCAGGCCGATGACCTATTGGAGGTAAGTCGAAGGGCATGAGTGGAACTTTACTTTGTTGATGGATGATTACACAATAATGTAATTTCGTGGCCTATTTTTTTGCTTTAAAACATTTAATTTTCCACAAGGTAGATGATTTTTCTCAAACACGCAGGAGAGCTGTGTATCATTATATTAAGATCAAAAGGGGTAAGAACCCATACAACTCACACACAACCACACATCTCTACATGATCTCATTCGTGCCTTTTGACTTTACAAGCAACAACCCAAGCACTTGCTACAAAGCAACCGACCTTTCACCCTGCAGCCATCATGACCGTCAGAGAAGAGAGATTCCACAAGGTTTAAATAGTTGATGTTTTAGCTTTGGGCACGGGAATTAAGGAGATGAAAAAGGTGGGTGCAAATAAATGAGGAAATAGATAGAGATATAGATGTACTGTAGGAGAGAAAGTTGCATTGGGAAGTGAGAATGATAAGTATTTTGGGAAATTGGAGATGGCCAAAGTCTCAAACTGTTTTGGGATGGAAAAAGTATGTCGCACATAGTAATTTGCATTCAGACATGCCTGAATAGAACTTAGTACCCAGTCCCTTTGTTATTGCCCATGTGGCATACTGTGTGGCGGAGGGTAGCCCCGCATTGGGAATTTAAAGTGAGAATTGCTGGCATGCAGAGCTTCGTGGCCCAAACATATGACGCCCAGTCAATTTATGTTTGTTGTGTGAGTAGAAAGTGTAGGTGATGTTATGTATGTGTAGATCTGGACCCTGGGTATTGAGTGTTTGTACATACAATGCTGCTTGGCTCAAACATATTACCTCCATGTTTAGGCAAAGTGAGTTGAAGTGCATATGTGATATATTTCTTCATTGCCTGGGTTTGGGAGTTTGGACCTGTATTATAAGACCATATAAAGTTCTTCAAGTAAAAAAATATTGCAATGGGAAGTTTTGGTATTATATTAGGTACAAACTGGTAAATTAGTTGCCTTAAAATTGATTCTACATGTTAAATTCTTTGGTCATCTGCATGGACTGACAGTAGTCTAACCGGTGAAAAAGCGTAATTAAGAAATCGTTTACGCATGCTTAAGTGCTGAGCGGTGGCCTCCTGCCTTGCTTCAGGATATAAGTGTGCTAGGCAAAGCTCTACCGAGGTCACGCCGCCATCGCCCCCTCTTCATCCCCGAGGTCACACTGCCGCCACTCTGCCGAAGTCGCACCGCAACTGCTCCCCCTCTATCCCCACGATCGGCCACCGCAGTGTGCTGGATCTGAGCGGGACACGTTCTGCTTCATCGCTCGGAGCATGATGCTCTGTTGGGGTCACTCCGCTTTGACAGCTGGTGCTCCTCATTGGCCACGGGAGGAAGGAAACACACAGCAGCACCGTGGTCCAGGTGGAGCTACTGTGTCAGGGCAAATGTAAAGAAGTTGGACTGGATGGGCTAGGCAAGCTCAGACAGTTGTGCGCTGGTTGGGCCACTAAAGAGCAGCCCATCGCATGGTTTATACATTTTTTCCTTTTCTTTTCGAGATTTAGTTATTCATTGTCGGATAGATCTTGTTAATATCTACAAAATGCCTATGCGCACTTAAAAACGCCTAAACATGCCTAAGCTCTAGGTGGAGGGTCACCGTCTCACCGCATGCTTAGTGCCTAGCACATGATTGGGGAAGCAAGAACAATGAAAGAATACAAGCAGTATCGAAATACATAAAGGACTAGTTCAATGCCCGTGCTTCGCTACGGTGCAAGATAACTGGACGGTGCACAAAATCACTTAGTTTAACCAATTTACGTTATAACTGTTCACATTGATTATTAGTACATATAGGTGTGTCTCATTGCGTTGCCATGTTCGATAAAAAAGACCATATTGGAATTACAAAAGATAGTATTTTCCCATCTTCACAGACATGGAAGAGACCAAGGGCAAATAAACAAGTCTTTTCAGGGTATCCATCCAAAATGGGCATGCTCATATTCTGGAGGCCCAAAAATCCAGGAGGCTTTACAAACTGATAAATTTGTTTGTCATAACCAGAGGGGTCCATATTAGGTTTGATACAAGATTTTACTTTAGTTGTGCCTACAATGCTTTAAACTCCCGGGTCCAAAAGGTACCTTCAAAGGGGTCTAAGTAATAAATAAAATAAAATATGTAAAACATAAAAAGGAGCCATGGAAAGTTCACTGTCGCAAATATCTACAAATGGCCTGCCTCCCTACATAGCCGTATTTTTTTTATTGGCAAAGATAATACATGAATTGATAAGAATTGATCTGTCTTATCTTTACTGCTGTTCTGATCTATAAATGAAATTAACAGCTCTATGGCCATTTTCTGGGAGGAAATACTGGTGCATGTCAGTGCAAATTCTGTTTGGATAAGACATATCAGGCCACAGCAGAAATCTAGGAGGCTTTCCAAACTTATTTACAAAACACACAACTGTAAGATAAAAGCCCTATTTTACATGCTCCTCCAGACCTGGAGAGAAGCTTGGCATGCAGAGTTCTTCTTTTTATCCTTTTAAAATGCAGTGATGCTTTGCAATGTCTTTACAATCATCTAAGAATCAACTTTGATATTGTCTTAACTATATCCAGTGCCATGAATAAATTCTATGTCATGATCTCCCAGCAGCCTTGTAAGAACATTACAGCAGTGAGACTCACCAGTCACCACATTCCATTTGCTATGTCTGAAATAAAATAACCACGAAGGAATGATAGCTGCTGGCAGAGAAGGTTCTTTCTGCCCTGGAGCTTCAGTGTGCCCTTTTTCTCTTCAGTGCATTGTCCCATGTGGCCTCACCTTCAGGTTCAAGAAGTAGTGCCACTGTGCGAGCGATAAACAACAATGAATATATTCAAATGATAGTATGTCATGTGCCAACGGCCTAAAGGGCCAACCAGGGGCGGCTGGCACCGGTTTCTAGAAATTAGGGTTGTTAGTGGTTAAGAGTTAGTTCAAGTTTGTTCCGCGTACTGTAGCAGCCGCGTATATCAGGTTGTCAAGGGCATTGGGGCCCAAGACTGCAGGCCTTTGGCTGCGTAGCTCGTAGGTTGGATTGGTAACTGGCCGAAGTTTTACCCCTCTGCGCCCTGTGGTGAAGGGGATGAGATTTAGAAGAATTGAGGTAGACTAGAGAATTGATATTTCTTATTGGTTGCCTTTCCTGATGCTGAGTACATGCTTTTATAGGCTCTAGGCCTCTCCTATCCGAAACTAACTCTAACTAATTGATCTTATCCTAAAATAACCTAACTTTGGCCGCTAAGCAAGGGCGATTTGCTATAATACGCGGCCTAACTAACTGCTAATATTAAGGAACAAACTTGAACTAACTCTTAACCACTAACAACCCTAATTTTTAGAAACCGGCGCCAGCCGCCCCTGGTTGGCCCTTTAGGCCGTCGGCACATGACATCTCCCCCTCCCTTGAAGACCAGCTCGTCCTCGAGCTGGGAAGATGGATGGCGTTGTCTACTGTGCTGTGGCGAGACAGAGCATCTGCCCACCTGTTTGCCCCTCCAGGCTTGTCTTTGGCCTTGAAGTTGAATCCCAAAAAACTTGCCCGCCCAGTGCACGGCAGAGAGAGGATTGGCAATGGGATTGTAGACGCGGCCGAACTTGCGGTAATACCCCAGGAGTCCGATGAACCTGCACACTGCCCGATCCGGTCGGGGCTGTGGCCAATCCTGAACGTCGTGAACTTGGGCTAGGTTACTGGCGAAACCAGGTGGCGTCGGCTTTGCCCTTGGCACAGGGGTTGGTAGCCACTTTTTGCCTTGTTCCAGAGATGGCGGGGTTCCCGCTGCAGTTGCACACGAATCGATGGCTAGAGACTGCTGGTTGAGGATCTCGACATCGAGGTTGAGAGGCGGCTTCAGTCCAGCTGTGCATATCTGGCCCTGTTGTGTCTCCGTCAGAACACCCGCTTGTGGGAGCAGCGGTCTGTCATTGTGTTGTTCCCTGGTTCCTATAGATCTGTTGTCGGACGACACAGAGTCGGTATGGTACTCTTCCGTGAATTCAACGACATATTCGTCAAAGCCTTGACATTCTCTATCAAAGACATGAGAAGAGCCTCCAAATTCGATATGCCTGATGGGGTTGACGGCGGTGGTGGTGGTGCTGGTTTGGCACGCGGCGGCGGCGGTGGTGCTGGCGATGGTGATTGTGGCTGCGGCGGCAGTGGTGGTGGTGGTGTGGATCGCTTGGATCGTGATACCAGGTTGTCAAAGGCGTTGGGGCCCAAGACTGCAGGCCCTTGGCTGCGTAGCTCGTAGGTAGGATTGGTGACTGACCGAGGTTTTACCCCTCTACGCTCTATGGTGAAGGGGATGAGATTTAGAAGTGAGGTAGACTAGAGAATTAATATTTCTTATTGCTTGCCTTTCTTGATGCCGAGTACATTCTTTTATAGGCTCTAGGCCTCTCCTATCCGAAACTAACCCTAACTAATTGATCTTATCCTACAATAACCTCACTTGGCCGCTAAGCAAGGGTGATCTGCCACTTTGCGCGGCTGTTACAATACGCGGTTGCTACAGTGCCATGCCTAAGTAACTGCTAATATTAAAGAACAAATTTGAACTAACGCTTAACCATAAACAACCCTAATATCTAAAAACCGGCGCCAGCCGCCCCTGGTTGGCCCTTTAGGCCGTCGGCACATGACATAGTATCACAAGATCAAACAAGAAAAAAAATTCACTACAATTGCTAATCTACTTTGAGAAATACAATTCATAAAAAATGTGCAGACAATTACGAAGATATATCAGAGTAACTAATTAGACAGGGGAGTTTGTTTCAGGTTGACTTTACAATCCGATACGACGCAATAACTCTTGCAAAATATTACATCTTGAGCCATGGTCTGTGAACCATGTCTCATGGGCGAAAAGCTCAGGTGCAACTGCAAGATACATACATATTTGCAGAACAAAGAAGAAAAAAGTTTCTGAAAATCCTGTGCTGCATCATATATGGCTTTGGCCATTTCTGCCTTAAGCCCCATATAACCAAAACCATATTCAACAAGCCCAACTCATAAAGACCAAAAAAAAAAAAAGATGACGAGATCCATAAATCAGAACGAAATGATGCCCTGTCCTAATCGAACAATATACTGGTGCATGCTGCCTGAATCCTTGAATTTATAACAGGTAGGGAGAATAGAATTCATTCACATCCTCTCACATTATAGGAGATCTACAGTTACACCAACGTCAAAGATGTACAGTTCTAACGAAGAGAGTTGTACACATCTACCTAGCTGTTTCAGGCCCTGAGGTACCCGTGAAAATGCCAGTTAGTCGCAGCTGCTGAAGATATCTGTCCCAGTCAAACGCAACTTGCTCACACCATCGGGATATTGTTACCACCCACTCAATGAGTTTCCAGAAGCCGAGGGCAGGCTGGGCAGCACGCGGGCTTGATCTGAAACATGGGTAAACAAACATTTTAAAGGGGCAATTCTTTATTAGCCATCGAAAAAACTTTTGATTCCTTATTAGCTACTCAAAATTTTGAATTTCCTTATCAACCACTAATATTAACTTTCTTTCCTTATTCGCTACTCTTATACATTTAGAGGCTTGAAAAAGACTTATTTGCCCCTCAATCATTTTGTACTAAGTTTTCTTATTACCCATTTTAGTGAATGTTATAGGAATCAATTTTATCTCACAAATTCACATTATGGCCCACGAGCTTAAAAGGAAATAAAATGGTTAAGATTAAATTTTAAAATTTGAATTTGAGTTGTAAGTAAAAATTTTTGTTGTGAAATTTTAGATGCATCAGAACCAAAAAAACATCCACTAAAATGAGTAATGATAAAATTTAGAAAAAAATTGAAAGAAGGGTAGAATGGTCTTTTTCAAGGTCCCAAATGTATAGGAGTGGCTAATAAGGAAAGAAAGTTAACATTAGTGGTTGATAAGGAAATTCAAAATTTTAAGTGGTTAATAAGGAACCACAAGTTTTTTGAATGGCTAATAAGTAATTTACCCCATTTTAAACTGGGAAGCTTCCAGAAGCAGAGGCCGCCATGGTGCACGAAGTGATTAGAAAATCAAACCTGGGCGGCGGATCCATTTGAGTCTTTGTGCTGTAATCCGCAATCTCCATTCTTGGTCTTCCTCCGACGGTCAGCCCCTTGGTTCACCTTGCAATGAGAAATCCATGGCAGCAGTAAGGGTGGCTGAAGGTGTGGAGGAGGTAGATCTGTGCCGGGGGGTGACAGCAGTGGGGGAGGAGGGGGTACCCGGCGTAGGTGCTGTCGGGGAGGGGGGGGGGGGGGGGGTGGCGGCGGTGACGGGAGTGGTGGAGGAGAGGGGTAGGCGTCGTGGGTACTGTCGGCGTGCGGGCGTGCGGCAGGGTATGCGCTGCAGCCTGCGGGAGAGATTGCAGCCGTCGGATTGCAATCGTACGGGTTAAATTGCTGGACGGCAGAAAGGGCATCACCGCCAAATGTGTCTTTTATAGGAGTAGAGATAATGCATAAGAAAACTGCATCAACGAAGGAATCATGAGAAGTACAAATGAGATAGTGAAGCTTGCTGCGACTTTTAAAATGTAACTTCGAAGCTTTGAGGACATTGGCATTATATCCCTTCAAACCTTTTGAGTCATCAATATTTTTATATAGACAAAAATATATTGCTAAATATTAAATAACGACCTGGCATTGAATTATTTTATGTACCCCATGTTGCTTGCTTGATCCATGTCTGGTTGCCAACCCTTTTACTCCAAGATTCGCACCTCATCCTCCAGTGAGATGGAGTCCTCATCAAAATAGGATTAGGGTGCTTTTTGGCCTTTCTTCCTACTCACCTTAACCACAGGGGTATACAATAGTTAAATGACCACTTGTGCAAAATTCAGATAGATTGGCTGGATTATTTATCTCAAGTCTTATAATTGATTGTTAAAGCTGCGATGCTACTATGTCCAGTAAGTAATGTAATATCCAAAATATATTTGAAACTCTCAAAATAGAATGGAGACCAGAAAATAGAGGTGGATATAATCCTCTCATTGTGCTTTCAGAATCGATATAGTAGCACAATGGCATTCTGAAAAGAAGTGATGATAACATTATCATAATTTCATTTTTGGAGGATGTCGTCAATGTTCTAACTTTTTTCTTTTTGTTAATGTTACAGTCAATGGAATCCAGGGATACTATTCCAGACCGAAAACTTCTTGCACGACTGGTTATAGTAAGAGAGGAAGCTCGGAATATGATGGGAGGTGGTCTACTAGATGAAAGAAATGATCGTGGCTTGAACACTCTCCCTGAGGCCGAGGTTTGTTCTAATCTTGAATCTTCATATCACTTGGTTAGGCCTGTATTGTGGTGTCTAGATAGAAAAGTATCCATTCCAAGGATCTTTCATTTGTTCAGATTATATGGTAGTTGAAATGTAATATGGGTTTGAGCCCTAGAAACAGCCTCTTGTAGAAATGTAGGGAAACGCTGTGTTACAAAAGATCCAAAGTGGTCGGACCCTTCCCCAGATCCTGCGTAAGTGGGAGCTACGTGCACCGACTGCCCTTTTGGGGTTTGAGATGTGATACTGGAAGGGACATTAACAATTTTTTGTCTATGAAAACTTCTTTTCTTACAACATTACTCAGTGATTTAACTGTTGTAGAATTTGAGTAACTTCCCCTTTAACCACTGTGAGGAACAAATACCTTTGTCCACTGCTCCTTCAGTTTTTTCTTCTTTTCTTCTGCTGTTTGCATTGCTAAAACAAGTTTGTTATCTATTAAGAGTTAAATTGTTAGCTTTCCTGATTTTTTGACTGAACATGATTTACTAGCGTTGAAACATGGCATCCATAATGAGTGAGAAGTGCTAGGCATTGTTGATCATCCAGGGTATCTTGTTCAGTTAAAGTCAACTGTTCAATGGTAACTTCAGGAAAAAAAGATCAAGATGCGACTAGTGACCCTGTGGGAAAACAGAATAAAATAAAATTTCTGGTAGAAGGAAGACTTAGGTGACAGATGAACTTTTTCTTTGAGCTTGGAAAGATTTAGATAGTTCAAGTCATTGATTTATTGTTGATTAGCACAAGGTTTCACTTCAATATTATCCTATTCGACAGGTGAACTTTTTCTTTGAGCTTGGAAAGATTTAGATAGTTCAAGTCATTGATTTATTGTTGATTAGCACAAGGTTTCACTTCAATATTATCCTATTCGACAGGTGAACTTTTTGAGCAAGCTTGTTGCTCTTAAACCTGGGAAGCCATTGGAGAAGATGATCAGGGATGTTATGAATGGCAAAAGGGAAGGTGCTGATAACATTGAAGGATCAAATGCAGAGTCTCATTCAAATGAGGAGCATTTAACTGGTGTATCTGGAAGGGTTAGTTATTAGTATCTTCAGAAATTAGCAGATATATTGCGTTAAATACTGTATTCCTGCTTATGCTTCACGTTTCAGGGAAGTGTGTCTGGCCGGAAGCCACGGCCAGTCCGCCCCGGAATGTTTCTTGAGACTGTTTCCAAGGTATGAGCTGTTTTCATTGTTTGTCTGAGCATTTGCTCTCTGATGCATGCTATAATTATTTTTGCCCTCTCATTTTCTCCTATTTCCACAAGGTTCTTGGTGGTGTATACACAAGTAACACATCCGGTATTACAGCTCAACATTTAGAATGGGTGAGCTGCTTAGTTCATTATGTTTGCTGACTATTTGAAGTCTCCTTTTGTTGTCAATGATTGATGTGGTTGAACCTGTCTTGGTTACAGGTGCATCAAACAACATTGAAAATCCTCCAGGAAATGGCCTTCTAAGTTTCCTGGGCCGCTCATGAGCTACCTGCTCATCCATAAGCTATTAAGGACACATGACACCGAAGGGATCTATACTACACCAAGTTATGGACCTTTTTCTTCTCAACTCATTCGCTGGTGCAGGATCAGTGGTTATATGGTCATGAATCTTTTGGTTAAGAGATCCTGAAAAAAAATGGTACGTTGATGCCTTATGACCTAAATGCAAAATATCACTTGGGAAGGAACGTGCTGTCGCCATGTGCTAACAGAGGATCCAGATGGGTAAACTGAAGTTTAGCTTAGCTTTTGTCAGGGTGTTTCTAATGGAGGTGCACAGTCGCTCTGAGGCACAATCAGTCCATAGATAATATGCTGTCTATATTCCTTTGAGGTCTGTAAATTTATCACATTGTTCGAGGCTTCCAGTTTGTTTATAGTGATATATACTCTCTCTGTTTCCAAATTATTGACATGTTGATTTCAGACATCAACTTTGACCATTTATTTTATTAAAAAATTAATTTAAATCTGTAAAATTATAATTAATAGAATTATAACAAAATATATAATATTTATCAAACGTTTTTGAATCAAATGAATGGTCAAAATTGATATCTCAAGTCAATGTTGTCAATAATTTAAAAGCGGAGGCGCATAACGGAGTTGTCCAGTAAGCTGTTTTATTCTGCAAATAATGGAGTTGTAGCCAGGATTTAGTACAGTTTTTTTTTCTTATCCCGTTATCGACATGCAAATCACACATACTTTTGGTCCCACTTCACTGTGCCATGCTTGCATATGGAGATCTTTTTTTCGGTTAAAGACTTGTGGGCGAGCTGCGCTGTATAAGAGGGGTGCAGCGGGGAATTAATTTTATTAACATAAATTATATATATTATAAACTATTTTTTATGAATTTAAAAATATAAATACTAAGTTTTAAAATTTAATCGAATTTATAAAAATCATCGGTCAAGGTTGTAGTCAATAAAATTTAAATAAGCTTCGGGACAAGAGTAGAACCTGAATTGCAACAGAGAACAACCAATCAACCAAAGGTAAAAGGGTTTTGCGACACAAGTGAAGCTGCCGCCATTGCACCCGTAGGCCAGCGAATCAAAGATGACAAGCGTATGGGTACCATGTAACAGGTGAAAGCAGATAGCCAGCAAAACTTCTTCCTACATATCTTCACCGTAGTTGCATGGGAATTCTGGAAGCAATGGAATGCGAAGATCTTTTCAATCCTGGAGATCCTCTTTAAGCAACATTTCGGCTACAACTGTTTTGGAATTTACGTGTCAGAATCATATACCTCGGATATCAATGAGCTCAGAGTGAATACGAAGACCCGATCATGAGCTACGGCGCATGGACCAATCTACAGCATATAAAGGACTTCATCGTGTCAAGCCACAAAAGAGCACCCCGGCCCTTATGGGTCGGGGTCGCGCAAGCACAACAACCCGATCACCGAAGGGTCGAAGACACGTAACGACAAGATTCAATCAGCCAACGCTCTCGCTCGACCCTCAGAGGTCGGCCACCGCCTTAACGATCAACTTCTGACGAGCACATAGATTTCTGACAACATACAGCAGGAGATAAAGCAACCCTGCCGGAGGTAAAGCGTTCCAAAAGGAGGTAAAGCATTCAGATGATCGGTAAAGCGTTCTGGCGAGTGATAAAGCAAAATAGAAAAGTGTTATTTGTCCTCTACGACTAGACAAAAGACGATCGAAGGACACCGACAGCCTGCTCCGACGCCGGCGGACGCCAGAGGATCAACTTCGGCGATGACCGCGACCCCACCTGTCGGAGGGCCGCTAGGTTCCGTAGGCGTCCAACTTCGGCGATGACCGCGACCCCACCTGTCGGAGGGCCGCTAGGTTCCGTAGGCGCCAAATTTATAACCCCGATCCGACTCTATATAAAAGGGTACCGGTGGCCGTAGATGATAAGTTCGAACAGTCCATTGTAACCACATCCGCATACGCGCTAGGGATCTTGCTCGTACCAAGGCCCTTCCGCCATTGTACTCGTGTTTTTGAGTTCATACGATCCACCCACTCTCCCTTGACGTAGGGTATTACGCCTCCGTGACGGTCCGAACCAGGTTAACCCTTGAGTCTTTTGCAGACTAGGCCACCTCGAATACGAAGAGCGCACCGTTTCGCCCTCCGATTACGTAAATTTTGCTGTGCTGATAATCAGAACACCGACAATAAGTAAATTAAAGTAGTTTAAATATTTGTATTTGGTAGAAACTATAAACAAAATGATTTGTCAAAATACATTTAACATTCTAGCAACCACAGATAAATAGATTCTTGCAGCTAGAAATACCTAACTAATGGAACGAGAGTTCTGCCAAGCAGGCCATATATTTTGAGATGGAGTACAAAGTACTTATAAATGTTACAGTATGATATGCAATACATAATTTTGTAAAACATGAAGGTCAATAAATTCAATTTACATGAGGTAAACTACCATCAATATAATTTGGCCGAAACATGAGTATGGAAATGTAAACAACATACACATAATGTTCTTTCATACTGGCAGAAATTTGAGCGCCTTTTCTGAGTCAGATGGCGCACATGTCCCTTTTCGCAGCTGTCCTAACCAGGTGGGCCACTCCCGCGCTTAACATTGCCGTGACGGAGGTGCAGCTAGTTCGATCAAACGGCATCATATCATTTACAAACTAGAAGTGCCCAGATATTCATGTTTATTAATATATAAACGAAAGTTTCCAACTTCCCAGATACTCCTGCTAAGTTCATTTAGGTCGTGCCTGCATCGTATAAGATCCATTTCCACCAGTGAAGGCGGCAGGCCTTCCTCCGGGAACGAAGTCAGACATGGGCATTCAGAGATGGTCAATCTTTGAAGTAACATAACGCCTTGGATCTTTGAGGGTAATGACTCCATATGCTTAAAACTCGAAAAGGTCAGCCGCTTTAAGGATGTAAGGAGTTGCAGCGCAGACTCGTGACTCTCCAACAATTTGTCCTCTTTGTCGGACCACGTGTGAAGAACACCACTAACTTTTAGGCTCTCCAGAGATGTTATCTGTCTGCATATTGGCATAGAAAGAAAGTCAATGTCATCAATATCAAGGCATTCAAGTGGCATTGAGAAATTGTGACCGTCTCGTATCATTTCTTCTGCTGCTGATTTCCAGGCCGGTACGAATCCAGGGCATCCGGAAACTTGCAAGGGCCTTATACTGGTGAGTGACCTGAAGCCCTGCCACGATGCTAGCGCAGGGCACCTTGTAATGCAGAGATTCTCCAATGCCCAGCAGGAATTAAACAACACATCCAATAGAAGTGGATTTGTGGATATGTTCACTTCTTTCAGAGAGATCAGAGAGTCTGAGCCATCAAGTGAACGTAATTTACCACATAGCACCAATGCCCGTGCTAACGCTATGGTCGAAAAAATTATTAAATTAAGAAAATAATATATTAAATTTAAAATTATAAGTTTCTCATTATTTAGAACCATAATAAAAGGTTAAAGTTTACATGCATCATATTTGAAACTTAATGCGCTTTAAAAATTTCTGAACAAATATATATAGGTATATTTTCTTTACACTCATTATCTTGATACTTCTATAATTGTAGCAAAAATTTAATACTGAGTATATTCTCATCCTACGTTTCCTGTCATGTTTTAGATATGATGCATGTCAGACGATAGACTCAAGATGTATGGCTCTAGTTTTCTCCTTGTTCGGGTACTTTTATTGGTCTGTTTATTGTACATATATATTAATTTAAAAAATATCAACTCAAAAACTATATTAATCTAAAATTGCCCCAACCAAAAAGAATGCACCGCTTCTATCTCAGCTAGATTGCTCTTTTTCGCCATAGAAAACTGAATCCAATGGAAAAAGCGCAAGAGATTGGATTAGCTTAGCATATTACATTAAGATGCTATGCAACTGATGAATCCAGTCATAGTACTAGGTCTCTCATAGGAGAAATGCTGCTACTCGGATCAAACCCCTTAACTCTCAGATAGGCCTCTAGGGCTTTCCTTTTTTTCATTCTGACAATTGAGAACTCGGTTCGTTGAACTTCGATAATTTGACACAACTGTATATATAACCTATATGACCACCCAGTTAGATGATATGTGGATCGAGTGTCAAATTGTCAAAGTCTAATGAAATTTTGATTAGGGCCACACGCCACTCATGTGGTACAATGATAGCTACCTCCGCCGGTATAACCCGAGCAATCCATGAGGCACAAGAAAAAACAATTCTAGATCCCAAGGGTGGCAGCTCGTGACTGGTATTGGCCGGCTCGTCACGATTGAGCGAATGAACTTAAAAATAAAGATGTCTAATTTATTAAACTAAAATTTAATAAAGACTGATTTAGTTTATTAAAAAAATCCGTAGGCCAAATGTTTTATCATCCCTGTATATGCATGGGTTCAGTGAAGATATGATATCACCGGCCCTTTATCTGAACTGCTCACCGTAGCTTTTTTTTAATAACAAACTAATCACAGTAGTTTTCTATCCAACAAAACCAACGTAGTGATTTTCTTATATATTTGTTTTTCAACAACTTTTTTGAATTTTATATATTTATTTTGGGTAGTTGTATTTTGTTAACTAACCATGGTTCTTGTGGGGTCAAAAAGGGGAATCTGAAAGAGGTTAACCGTTAGATTTGTAAGAAGTGTCGGAGGAGAGATTTGATCTATTCGATTTATAAAAAGAGACGAACTCTAGGTGCATTTTTCTGTGTGCACATAGTGTAACTATATCTATTGGAGACATTATAATGAGTGTACATAGAAAAGAAAAATTAGTCTTTTTAAGAGTAGAGATTCGTCTTATTTAAAAAATTTATTCTAATGCGTAAAATTATTATTCATGTTTTAAATATCACTAATAATAAAGCAAATAGAGCAATAATAAAAAACTTTATATTTGAACAATTTTTTTTAATAAAACGAATAGTTAAATTTGATTTTAAAAATAAACAATGTCAATAATTTGAAAACGGAGGAAGCATCAAAGTTCCTCATCAAACCTCCCTTCCCGTCTCCTGCAGCTTCGTATTCTTTGGTTTGTTGGTCAATGGTTTATGATGAGCTGATCATTCCTCGGATGCATGCCAGGCTGGTCGTCTTCTTGGATTTGCGGGCTGGAGGACGGGGGCCTCACCGTCGCTTCGCCGTGCCGGTGGTTCAGGGTAAATGAATTTGTTTTATTTTTCAATCACTTTCTTTGAATTTTATATGTTTGTTCGGTAGTTGTGTTTTGTTAACTAATAATGACTCGTGTGGGTCTAAGATCTGGAAGATCCAGAAGACCTCATACGTTTGATTTGTAAGAGGTGTCTGTGAAGAGATTTCATCCGTCGAATTTATAAAAAAAATAATTCTAAATATATTTTCCATGTACAGTAGTCTAACCTATCTCTGTTAGGAACATTTTAACACGTGTCCATAAATATTCACAATCTGAACGATGTGCAGAGATGCAGCTTCACTGACGTTAGTTTCGGGCACCTTAAAATTTCCAGTTCGGCGAGCAAGCTGAGAGTTTGTAAGTGATTGTAACCTACTCCCTCCGGTTTTAAAATATTGAAATCGTTGACTTTTAATATTAACTTTGATCATTCGTCTTATTCAAAAAATTTGTTCAAATGTATAAAATTTTATTATTATTTGATTTATTTTTAGTGGAATTTAAATGGCAACTAATAATTTTACACATTGAAACAAAATTTTTAAATAAGACGAATGGTGAAAGTTGATGTTAAAAGTCAACTGTATCAATAATTTAAAAACGGAAGGAGTATTACATTCTTCGATTTTTAGTTTTTGTAATGCTGGGCAAGAACACAGATGGAGAGAGATCAAAAGTTGACTTTTATGAATGTGTAAATCAGCAAGAGAGGCCAACTTTGAGCGCTGCAATAGCCCATCTACCACTTCAGTAATGCCGACCTTCAAAAGTGATTGTGGGAGGAGGCTACAATTCGGTACCATTGATGCTGCTTCTGAAACCATTGAAGACAGAAGAATAGCGCACTTCCATATGACGATGTCCTTGAGAGAGTTGGACTCTCCGAGGCCATTCTTGCTACAAAAACGTATATCATGTTATATCCAATTTCTCCAGAGTATTCAAACTTCTTGGAGGGATATGCCACAAACATTCTTCCATTGGGCTGTGTTCATCAACGAACAGTCCCACAGATAAGGATTTTATTCCTTCGCAGTATTGTACCTTGACGACTTTAAGGAATGGCATGTTTGACATCATATTCGATAGTTGTTTCCATGTAATGTGTTGACACTCAAAAATCACAGGGTCACCTGAGTATCCGATATGTTATCGGAGTGTTCGGTGAACCCTCTCAGGTTCAGGTGCCTGGCCCACCGGAGTATCCGGCATGCTGCCAGATGGGTCTAGTGAGCCTTTTCGGGTTCAGGCGTTTGGAGTATCCGGTACTTTACCGGACACTCCGGTGGTGTCAATTTTGGAAGGTTTTCAGCAGATTGATTCTAATTTATTTTCAAACTCGAGGGATCTGTTACCCTGCGAGATAAGACCATCCCACCTCTATAAAACAGAGGCTCATAGCTGTTTGAGGGGTATCCCAATCGAATCTATCATTTGCCTTTACATTTTCGTTCTTCTCCAAACTCTAATCCCCTTACTCGACCCTCGTGCTATTTTTCCTTCGTTTCGGCGACATTTGAAGACGATCCAGCTGGCCTGACCGAACCCGGATCACCCCTAAGACGATCCTCCTCCGACGGGGCCCTCTCGAGACGGGGTTGTCTAGATGCTGTCCAAACTCGGCGTTGAAGAAGCGCCAGCGTTCCCGCACACGGACAAGCGAGCGGTATGTTGGCTCGGACCCAATTTCGACATCAACACACTTTTTAGCAACTCCGCTGAGGAATGAGTGATTCCGGTTGCACAAACCGAATCATTGTTTTTCACCATGAACTCCGAAATCTCCACGACGAACATCGTTGTGCCATCCTTGGAGGAGTTGCCCGAGGACGCGTGCAAGGCGTTCTTGAACGCCGGAAGGCCTTTGAGGAGGCGCGTAAGGCGCGCAAGGAGCGGAAGCTGCAAGAGTACTTAGCGTGTTTCAAGAAGGACCGACAAGGCGAGATCTCGCAAGTGAAGGAGCCTGTTCTTCCGGCCGTCGACGACAACGTGGCCATGGGTACTGCCAATGTAAGGACATCTTCGCACCCTCCGTTACTTTTGAAGACCTTTTGTATTACTTTGCCGATATGAAAAAGGTCTTAGCCAATGATATGCAATATATGATCTAAGAAAACTTGTCTAAATCTAAAAATGTCAGTATTGCATCATCGTCTCATGTTGCGCATGTAAGTCCTACTACTAGTGCATCGGCGCCTACTACGTCTAGTGTAGAACAACCTCCGTATAGCATGCCGTTGAACTCATTTAGTGGACAACCTAGTTTTCCCTCTCATGTGCAAACTAATGCTTTGGTAGTGTCTTCCGCTAGCGTAGAGCCAATCACTAGCATCCCCAATCTGGCTACTAGCCGATTGAATTAATTGGCTACGTTTGTTTCTCCTTACCTTACCGTTGCATATAGCACGCCACCTATCCCACCGAGCGGTACGGGTATACCTCATGGCCCCATTTTTAATGAATTATTTAGTACCATGAATTATTTAGTGCCATGAAGACAAGCGTACACCCTTCACCACTGGTCGCGCCCAATAGGCCACCCATTGCCAACATAGAGGAGTGTATGGCGCGCATTAAGGAGGATTTAAATAAACAATTTCGCGAAACGTTAAGGGTAGACCTTAAGGGGAGAGACCGAATTTTTCAAAAACCATACCCCGTGTATTTTAATTCGGTCCCATATCCCGTAGGATGGCGTGTTCCCGACTTCATCAAATTCAATGGCGAAGATAGCAAAACCACTTAGAAACACGTTAGTCAATATGTAGCACAACCAGGAAAAGCAGGTTTTAGTGAGGCTTTGAAAGTACGTTTGTTTTCTTTATCACTAACCGAAACCGCTTTCTCTTGGTTTTCATCATTGTCCCCGAGGTCCGTATACATATGGGAGTTTTTAGAGCACAAATTTTATGACCATTTTTATTCTGAGGACAACGAGTTGAAGTTGTCGCATTTGACATTGGCTCGGCAAGGGAAAGACGACGTTGATTATCTTTTGCAGTTTAGAGATATTAAGAACCGATGCTTTAATTTAACAATTTCTGAAAAGACGTAGCCGACCTAGCTTTTAGTGGTTTACGGTCGCATCTTAGAGACAAGTTGGAGGGGTACGATTTTTTTTACACTCACTCACCTCCAACAAAGGGCGTCGGTTTAAGAGAGCCGAAGTAAAGAAATAGAACATTATTATAAGACCCGTCACAGCGTGCACGTCGTGGAGTATGATTCAGATAGCTTCGATGATGATTCCAATTACATTTTGGCTGCCGAGTTCGTTTGGCCCTCTAAGCCCAAATCATTTGCTTGCGATTCGCTCAAACCGGTTCGTAAAAATAAAAAAGACGGTGTGAAATACACCTTTGATGTAGCTAAGTGTGACAAAATATTTGATGAGTTACACAAAGGTGGATACATTAAGATTGCATACACTTTACCTCTGACGGATGAGATTAAATGTAGAGCATATTGCAAATGGCATAATTCTTATTCTCATGCTACTAATGATTACAATGTTTTTCGTCGACAGGTCCAATCGGCCCTTAATGAGAGATGATTGAGTCTGAAGGAGATTCAGATTGACAAGCATCCGTTCCCCATCAACACTCTTGAGCTCAATCCCAAGGTGTTGATTCAACCTTATCAAGCCGATACAACCAAGAAGAAGAACGTGATCATCGGGGACGAGATGCCTATTTCTCCAAGTGAGAAGGAGGCCTCTAGGAAGGTGGTGCTCAAAAAGTCTCCCGATGGTCAAGAGTCTCTCAAAGTCACCATCCAAGACTATAGACCCAAGGGGGCAAGTTCCACAGCCCAAGATGATAAAGCCAAAGAATCTGGAGGTGTGCAAGTGAAAGATAAATCAAGGCAAAGCCACGGACCGAAAAATGGGGCCTAAAAGCGCTTTCGACCGGCTCATGGCTAAATAGAAGAATCAAAAAACCGATTTAAAGAATCGGTCTATGAAGCGACCAAGATCACCGCCTAGGGGAGGCAGCTCACCTAGGAAGAAGATGAGGGCAACCATGAATGTGCATGGGCCTCCTCCTCCCTTTCCCCCACATGGGTTCGGAGTGCAGCCACCGTGGTTCCATCCTATGCCTTGCCCATAGTTCCCGGTGTGACATCCATACATGGTATCATGGATGCCCGTGCTACCGATGCCCATGTCACCGATGCCATACCCGCCATTTCATCCGAGGTGAAACGGACCGAGAGGAGATGTCTTCACAAGGCTCTCCAACCCTACTTCGGATCGGACGGATTCCCGACTGATCAAGGATCAAGGAGGGAGCTCCACAATCGCTCCTAAGCAAGAATGACACTTGAAGCAAGGTAACGAACATGATCCCTCCACTCTATCCATCAAGAAAGTGCATCCAGAGGTGTCGTGAAAATCGGCACAACCGATGTCAAAATCGAGGGAGTCTTCACAGGACCAATCACTTTGGATGATCCAGTCGAAAAGGCCTCACATGATCCCGAAGCTAGCAGCAGCAAGAGCTCTTTCAACTACACACAACCGAGGTGGTGTCCACCTGGCTTGACCCACACTCAAAAGAGTAAACTCCAAATGTTGCGCCTCTGGAAGATACGAGAAGAGGAGGCAGAGAAGAAGAGGGACGAGGTCTTCAACGAGATCAAGCCAATGGTCCCTCAAGGTAAGCAGTGTAGGGTTAAGGAGCAAGAGGCCTCTACTCCACCGGTAGCGGAGGAAGCAGAGGCTACTCCGAAACCACTTAGCTTGGCCGACACCATTTTGGGAGAGGACTCTACAGCACCTTCGCCCATAGGAGACGTCGATATGTCCGAGTTCGACGACCACGACTTCTTGGTCTACGAGCCTACACCACCTTCCTGAGGTATGGACATTAACACCATTTGCTTATCTCTTTTCGATTATTCGCTTGTAGAGGAAGAAGAAGTCATCGCACAATTTGACTTTGGGCCGAAAAGTGCTATCTTCAAGAAGCCTGAGGAATCGGAGAACCATTTGAAACTCCTCTATGTGAGAGGTCATATCAATGGCACACTGATTTCTTGTATGCTTGTAGATGGCGGTGCTATTGTTAATCTAATGCCATATTCTTTGTTTAAGAAGCTAAGTAAGGCCGATGACGAGCTCATCCGGACTAACATGACTTTGAACGGTGTGGGAGGAGGAGACCCTATCGAGGCTAAAGGGTCGCTTCTATGGAGCTCACCGTTGAGAGCAAGACCATGGCTACCGCTTTCTTTGTTGCCGATGTGCGCGGTAGTTATAGCTTGATCCTAGGACGTGATTGGATTCATGCCAATAGATGTCCCCCACTACATTGCATCAATTCTTGATACAATGGGTTGGTGATGATGTAGAGGTTGTTCATGGGGATGCATCGGTTTGTGTTGCTATAGCTGAATCATCTTCTTTGCCGCATGACACTGTCAAGTGCTTGACTGGATTGGATTTGACGGATTATGATTTTTTTAGTGTGACTAGAGATGGTTTTGTACCCATCAATGTAAAGCCGATAGAAAATCAGCTCAACCATATAATGTGATTTAATGGAGTCTAATCTTGATTGGTTGCAAAAGAGGGTGAAACACTATCGGTCTAACATGAATGATATGTGCGAAGTTATAGACGAAATAGAGGATATGGATAAGTTAGGACAAGGATTCATATCGGTCGATCCTCTTGAGAAGGTGAACCATGGCAGCGATTATAATCTGAGGTCAACTTATATAAACAAAAATTTGAAAGCCGATTATAAGGTGAAGTTAATCGGTTTACTAAAAAAATATGTAGACTGTTTTGCATGGTCTTATAATGAAATGCTCGGGTTGAGCCGCGAGCTAGTTGAGCATCGGCTTCCAATAAAATCTGGTTTTAGACCCTTTAAGCAACCGATGATTCATGATCGGATTAAAGAGAAAATTAACCGATTACTTGATGTGAAATTTATAATACCTTGCAGGTATGCGGAATGGATATCCAACATCGTGCCGGTGGAAATAAACACTGGTAAGATTAGAGTTTGCATTGATTTCAGAAATTTGAATAGAGCCACTCCTAAAGATGAATATCCTATGATGAATATCCTATGCCCATAGCCATATGTTGATTAATGATACTTTCTACCATAGAGTCATTAGTTTTCTTGATGGTACCGCGGGATACAAATAAATCTTCATGGCCGAAGAGGATATGTCTAAAACTGCTTTTAGATGTCCTGGTTCTGTAGGATTGTTTTAGTGGGTTGTTATGACTTTTGGGTTAAAGAATGCGGGTGTCATCATGGAGGTTTATATAGGTGATGTGGTGATCAAATCGGCCGCTTTGGATTCTCACTTGGCCGATTTGCAACTCACTTTAGACCGAATGCGTCGTTTCGGTTTGAAAATGAATACACTCAAATGTGCTTTTGGTATATCGGCCAAGAAGTTTTTAGGCTTCATAATTTATGAAAAGGGCATAGTGGTAGATCCTAAAAAGATAGAAGCACTTAGGAACATCCAAGCGCCTACATGTAAGAAAGAGTTGCAAAGTTTCTTAGGAAAAGTGAATTACTTGAGGCGATTTATTTTCAACTTGTCGAGAAAGATTAATACATTTACTCCTATTTTCGGCTAAAGAATGAAGCCGAATTCACTTGGGGGCAAAACAGTAAGAAGCATTTGAGAGGATCAAAGAATATTTGTCTTCACTGCCGGTTCTTAGGGCGCCTAAGGAGGCAGTCCTTTTTCGTCTCTATATAGCAGTAGAAGATGATGTGGTTGGTGCTGTTTTGACGCAAGAAGCCAAAGAGAAAGAGTACGTGATCACCTATGTGAGCCGACGGTTGGTGGATGTAGAAACAAGATACACTCTCATCGAAAAACATTGTTTTTCCTTGTATCATGCTTGCACCAAGTTGAGATATTATTTGCTATCTAACACTTGTGTGTTGCTTGTCAAACCGATGTTATTAAGCATATGTTGCATAGGCCGATTTCTAATGGTAGGCTTGATAAATGGGCTTATGCATTAATTGAATATGATTTGGTTATGAATCATTGAAATCCATGAATGGCCAAATTGTTGTCAATTTCATTATTGAACATCGGATTGATTTAAAGCATGATCTAGATGTTGCTTATGCTACTTTCACCCCTTGTAAGTTATATTTTGATGGATCGGTTTGTAAAAAGGGTCAAGGTATTGGTGTGGTTTTAGTATCTCCTCATGACGCACATTTTAAATTCTCAAACCGATTAGAGTATGATTGCACCAATAATCAAACCGAATATGAAGCGTTATTGTTCGGTTTGGAGATGTTGGAGTCTATGGGGGTTAAACATGTAGAGGCTTTCGGTGATTCATTGTTAGTAGTGCAACAAATTTCTGGAAATTTTTAATGCTTAGACGGATCATTGAATGCCATCTTAGACAAATGCTATACATCCTTAGAAGGATGAATGAGTTCAATATACATCATGTGCCTAGGCTAGAAAACGGTAAAGCCAATGAGTTGGCTCAACAAGCGTCGGGTTACAATGTTAGTAAAGGAAGATTTTCAGTCAATAAGAAACCGATGCTTGAGGTGGTAGAACTAGACCATTCGGATGCTAACGCGTCAAACCGTGATAATACCGAATCGCTTGATCGGAGGTCACTCATAGTTTTATACATTCATAGTCTAAGCCAAAATGTGGATAGGAAAGTTTGACATATGGCTTTCAAATATACTTTGATTGATGGTAACTTATATCGCCGAACGGGAGATGATTTGCTGTTGAAATGTTTAGGTGATGACGAGGCGAGAATAGCTATAGGGGAAGTTCATGAGGGCATTTGTGGTATGCATCAATTGGCTCCAAAAATAAAATGGTTGTTAAAGAGGGCCGGATTCTATTAGCTAACCATGATTGACGATTGTTCCCGTTACTACAAAGAATGCGAAGAGTGCCAAAGATTTGGAAACATTCAATTGGTACTCGCAGCTATGATTAACCCCATTATAAACCATGGCCATTTCGAGGATGGAGATTGGATTTCATAGGGCAAATACATCCTTCATATTCGAAGGGACATCATTTCGTGTTGGTCGCGATGGACTACTTCACCAAATGGATCGAAGCGGTGGCTCTCAAGAACATGACATAAAAAGAGGTGATTGAGTTCCTTACCGAGCATATTGTTCATAGATTTGGCATACCTCAAACTTTGACTACCGACCAAGCTATTTCCTTTACGTACGGTCATGTTAAAGAGTTTGCCGAATCCTACGAAATTAGGATACTTAATTCATCTCCGTATTATGCTCAGGCCAATAGTCAGGCCGAGTCTAGTAACAAAACGTTGATTAAACTCATTAAGAAAAAGATAGAGGACCGTCCCAAGAGATGGCATGAAGTCTTATCAGAAGCATTGTGGGCTAATTGGATATCTAGACATGGGGCAACCAAAGTAACACCCTATGAACTCGTGTATGGACAAGAGGCCGTTTTACCCGTCGAGGTAAATTTAGGAGCTCTAAGGTTAGCCAATCAAAATGATTTATCCACCGATGAGTATAGAACTTTAATTCTAGACAATATTGATGAAGTCGCCGATAAGCGTTTGACTGCTTTAAGAGAGATTGAAAAAGACAAAGCACGAGTTGCTAGAGCCTACCACAAAAGAGTGAAAGCCAAAACTTTTCGGGTAGGCGAATTGGTTTGGAAAACTATTCTGCCTGTGGGCTCAAGAAGCAACAAGTTCGAGAAATGGTCTCATAGTTGGGAAGGGCCATATAGAGTAGTAAAAGTCATTACTGAAAATGCATACATGTTGGAAGATATTCAAGGAGAACTATTACCTAGGGCCTTTAACGTCCGATACTTGAAAAAGTATCATCCAAGTATATGGCAACAAGCATAAGAGAAAAGTGGCCAATGTGAAGAATATCGTTGTCAAAAGTTGGTACAATGGCCGATGAGTCAAGAGAACCATCGCCCTTAGAGTTTTTTGGGTGCTTAAATGTTTTATGGTGTAGGAACTTCACCAAAAAATAGGGGGCATATGTTGACACCCAAAAATCATAGGGCCATCGAAGTATCTGGCACGTTGCCGGAGTGTTTAGTGAGCCCTCTTGGATTCGGGCACCTAGCCCACCGGAGTATCCAGCACGCTGCCGGAGGGTCCGGTGAGCCTTCTTAGGTTCGAGCACTTGGCCCACTGGAGTATCTGACACGCTGCCGGAGGGTTCACTAGGCGCTCTCGGGTTCTCGGAATTACACGACAGACACTACGACATTCTACCAGAGACTCCGGTCACCAGAGTATCCGGCACTTTACCGGACACTCCGGTAGTGTCGATTTTAGAAGGTTTTCAGCAGATTGATTCCAATTTCTTTCCAAACTTGAGAGATCCGTTGCCTTGCAGGATAAGACCATCCCACCTCTATAAAACAGAGGCCCATGGCCGGTTGAGGGGTATCCCAATCGAACCTATCGTTTGACTTTACATTTTTGTTTTTCTCCAAACCTTAATCTCCTTACTCGATCCTCGTGCTGTTCTTCTTTCGTCCCGATGACATTTGAAGACGATCCGGCTGGCTTGACCGAGCTCGGATCACCCCTAAGACGATCCTCCACCGATGGGGCCCCCCGAGGCGGGGTTGTCTAGGTGCTGTCTAAACCCGGCGTTGAAGAAGCGCCGGCGTTCCTGCACACAGACGTGCGAACGATGTGTTGGCCCAAACCCGAATTCGGTGTCAACATAATGTTACATTGACCAAACTCCATCTCTTCAATTGATGTCGGCATCAGAATCTCCGGGCTGCTTGAAAACAGATTGTGCACTTGACCATTTTTAATTTCTTGAGAGAAGTTATTTGTCGGAGTCCCTCCCATGACAGATATCTCACCTTTGGAAACCATCTAATTGCCAGTTCTTGCAAGTCCTTCAGTTTGCTGAATCTCAATATTGTTTTGTCTAAATTTTCAATTTGCCATTCCATATCTCTATGCCCCTCCAATTCAAGGCATAGCCTACTCTCATCATCTGCATGGCTTAGTTGAAACGACATATAGTCGAAGCATGCATTCCGTACATCTATATCTGATGTGATATCCACAATGGGAAAGGGAGGCAACTTAGTGTCGATGCAGTCACGTATCTGAACCCTGCGAAGCTTAGGGAACTGATGCTCTGTCTGCATGCCAGAAGAGCACAGCTGGAACGGCAAATTCACTATAGAGTTGCATTCCGTCAGCTCAATGACTTCAAGGTTCTCGTATGGCAGTGTGCAGAATGTCTCGGCGAACTCTTGTACGAAGTACTCATTCGGTAGCACCGTGCCATCAAATTGCCCACAATATGCTGACTCAGTGATTACAGTGACATGACGAATGAGCTAGCAATCACCTGGAAGCATCAAGTCTTCTATAGTGAAGGATTCATGAGATGAAACCATCTGGGCTAAATCATGAACTAGATCATGCATGAGTAAAGATGGTCTTGGAGGTTCACTTAGGAAAAATCCCCAGTCGATCAAGTCTGCTATATATCTTCTTCTAGTCTCCCCAGCTCGTGCATACTGATCGGTCAAAGGTACAAAACCCTGGGCAATCCAAATATTAACTAACCACTGTACATGGTACCTCTGATTCTTTGGGAATATGGAACAGTACGAGAAGCATTTCTGGAGGTGCCATGGCAGATACTTGTAACTGATCTTCAACGCTGGCATGACATCATCATCACCTTTCTGGTCCTTCCATTCACTGTTATCCAAAATTCTAGTCCAATGTTCATAGTCCAGCTTCCTGTTCAATAGTTTGCCTACACTTTTTGCTGCCAAAGGATAACCCTTCAGCTTGTCAGCTATCTTTCGCCTGATTTCCTGCAGTTTCCTGTGCCCTTGATGGTTTTCATCCCCAAAGGAGCATTCTTTGAACAAAGGCCAGAAGTCTTCATCTTTCAAACTGTGAAGGTTGATATTATGTGTTGCTCCCGTCATTCTTGCTACAGATGATTTTCGTGTTGTGATTATAATCATGTTTCCCTTGACATCATTGGTGCTCAGTGGTCTCAGCAGCACATCCCAATTCTCCTTTTTGTTATCCTCTCACATATCATCCAGAACAAGAACACATTTTGACTTTATCTCATATACAACAATGTTTTGGAGCTCCATCATCTTGCTGATATTTTCGTGCCTATCACCGTGCAATAGATGCAACAACCACTACTACAAAAACAGTCTCTGCAGGCGGTTCTAAACCCGTTTCAGCAGGTGGTTTTCTGTTCCGCTACCATTAGTGAGTCTGTAGAAATGAAGCATTTGTACACACGTTTAAGCGGGCCGCCTGCCCTAATAGCCTTAGTACAGGCGGCTGCTTAAGCAAGCCGCCTGCAGTGTGCTTCCTAAATCTAAGCGGTCTGCAGCGTCGACCGCTTTGCAAAAATTATTTATTATTTATATAAATATTTTTATATAGGATATACAATTCTTTTATACAGCATATACAAATCAGATTCGAAACAGATATTGAATTAAATATTTCATCAAAGTAATCTAACGGACCATTGGAACATAAGCAACTATATATTACAAAACAATTATATACATGTCACATTACTTAGCATCCAACTACAAATCCGAGTACATCTATATAATCCTAGACCAGTCATACAAAGACAAATGTGGGTACAAAAGCAATTCATTGTTTTCCCTTTCAAAAAATACTCCATCCTGGTGAACAATCTCTCGACGGATAAAATAGCATAAGTCACTTCGGACAGAGTCAACTCCTGTAAGCTCCGTGTCTCTTCTCCAAGACCATTCTTCATCGGCATTGGATTCCTATAAATGAAAAGATGATAGATAATTACTATAACTATGATAACAACTAATCTAAGTATAGAAAACAGGTTGATAAGATAGCTTACATCCTCACAATTCACTTTATAATGTTTAGTGATCCTAAGGTACTCGCAAACATAATAACTATATAGGACAGTGTTAGGAGGTTGCTTACGACACTTCAAACAAAAACAGACTAAATTAGTTAAAAAAAAATTTGGACAATTACTGTTACATATAAAAACGAAATGTTGTTGTTACCGAAAAATCATAGCGTAGAGTTAGCTTTTCCTTTCTTTGAGGATGGACCCCGCCAAGTTTAATGTAAAATTTGTAAGCACTATATAAATGCAAAAAATGATTATGAAATGGAAATAAATTATATTATAATAAGTATCCACAATTATACATGCAAAAAGTATGCTTACTTTCTAAAATCTTGACAAAATTTTTGTATTGTTCTTTGGGTAATTGAGTGAGTCAAAGACCGCCCCTTTCGCCTTCTTTGGTTGTATAAGGATACAAATATAGTGATCGCTATATAAATAAAGAAAGCATTATGTAACTTTTAAGAAAATAAGTCGAGCGCAGTGCTGAAACTTACTTAAAATTGTATAAGGCCATTATATCCTTCTTGTCATCATTCACAAAGTTATGCATCCCCCTTCCTATATATGCCGCCACTTGCAACATTCTCTCCTTGATTATTTTCTTTGTCTCCTTTTCAAATTGCTTCTTTGTTCTTGTATTGATCTGAATTTTTATTGAATTTTCGGTCAAAATTGACCTGGGAAATCTATGTTGGATCAATGGTCCCCTCTGTAGTTTCTTCTGCTTCTGGTCATCTAAGAATACCATCCTACATATAAAGTTACTATTCATTAGTATGACATCTCGTACTAATTTCTTAAAAGCACTTAATTAACATCTAGAATTGATATTGAGCATCTCTTTGTGGAAAACAAGGAATAAATCTTCAAAGCTGAAAGATTGAGTCCTCTCTTCACTCCAAAATGCATTTGTCGACACATGAAAGAGGACATGAGTGAACCTCAGAGCACTTGCCTGCATGTATCAATCATGCAATCTCCTCAATGGAAAATGTATCTTACTGAGTTGCACTGAGGTTAAAAATGGTTTGCCATTCTCATGTTCTTTAGGCACATCCTCTTTATGCCAGATTGAGTTATTCTTTCGCAGCTTTATATCATCTCTGGTATAGAATTCTCTATCCTCCTCCCAAGTTTTAATAAAAATTGTATCATCTTTCGAATGCTCTTGAACGAAGGATGACTTTCTTTGCAATCCTTGGAAATACTTTAATGTGGCTACCGAAGAAGTCTTTTTGTATGAGGCAATTTCTCGGTGGATGTGTTCAAGAGCTGAACAGGTTTGGCTCTTTTGGCCTAAATCTTCTATGCCCTTGAGAGGTGGCTCGAGCATTTCTGTTCGGCCCTTGTCAGAAGGTGGTACAGTTTGGCTCTTTTTGCCTAAATCTTCTTTGCCCTTGAGAGGTGGCTCGGGCATTTCTGTTGGGCTCTTGTCAAAAGGTGGTATGTTGAAATTGTAAGACCCTCAGAGGAAGGCTAGAGCATTATACCTTCTTGCTCATGAGGAGAAGGCTGGAGCATTGTACATTGTTGCATTGCATCTGATGGGCCCTTGGGAGAAGATGGAGGTACATCAAATGTATCCTATGGAGAAGGTTGTTTGTTGGTTGCATCTTCTTCACCCTTGGTGGCTGACTGTGTCGACAGATGTGTTGGGCTACTCAGACGTGGTTAGGATGTAGGTGGCCCATCACACAAAACAATATCACGTCTGTGCCAAAGGATAAATTCATTTACTGCTTGTCCAAGCAATGAGATTCCCTCAGGCAACTGTTGTCAAGTTTATAATCAAGATAGTCTTTGTTAATGACTTCGTTAACTTGAACCTTCATTTAGTCCGTCGAGATGGGACTACACTGGAAGGTACGCCCTGGAATTGCAAGACTAGTGGCAACCTCAATTGTCTTATTTCCCACCCTTCCAATCGGGACATGAAGGCGACAAGGCATGCCATCCACAATATCATCTACAGGATATCTCTGTCCTAGCGTAGAGGCTACACTACTTAGGTTACAACCCGATGTAAGCCTAATAGCTGGGTTCTCAGTTGGCACGGTCCCGAGTAATCCCGTAGCTTGTTGTTCTGCTAGATACTTTTGATGTTCTTGCATCAACTCTAAGAAATTTTCTTTTAAGGAGGTCTTGACCTCCGTCTTAATTTTCTCTTCAAGAGTCTTCTTATACCTATCACGTTTTTGTAGCTCACTGCATCCTGTGGAAACCCTCTTCTAGGTCATCTGTGAAGAGATGGCTTGTACACGTCAAGGGTGTTCTGGGTTGTCTAGTGCAGCAGTAAGATGGTCTTTCTCCTTATCAGGCTTGAACTTTCCAGCCTTTTGTTCTGCAGCAATCTCCACAATTTTCTTGCCCACTTTTGCCGTTTGTGGACGTTTGTATATTATTTGTCTTTCTTCGGTTGTATCCGATCAAGCATACACCCAGTTCCTAGTACGATCATCACAACCTTCTAGCGGGTCAGGTCTCCTTGCCTTGGCAGCTTCCTCCCTTCTCTTTTCCCATTCAATGATTTTGCTGGCATATCCACCAGATCCTAGATGATGGGGGTAAATGTTTTTCTTCACCAGTTTCATTTTAGCTGCACTCTGAGCTATTGCCTCGAGTGTGGTCTTCTGCCGAACAAATTCAGACCACTGGGCTTCCGTTATCTTCGGGAAATTTTTTAGAACCAAATTTTTCTTCACAAACTTGGCATTTAACTTAGCCTTCCACCCGCAGAACATCTTCGCCATAGTGGTTAATGTACTCTTCTTTGCAAGATCTTCTGTGACTTCTGGAAACTTAATCTTTGATTTCAGCTTGATCCACAAAATGCTCTTACTCTCCTCATCGAGCAGCCTCCAGTAACTATGAAGCCACAGGCCTGATGATACTTCTGGCATGAATCCTGAGGACCAAAGGGGGCCCCGTTGCACTCACTCGTGCTATGTAAAAATACCCTTCGGCATCTTATTTTTTCCTTGTCCCCTCTCTTACGCTTAAGTCCACTCCCTGAGGTGCCAGTTGACAGTGGGGTAGAGGGAGCTTCCTCACGTTGTTCCTCAGGATGGATCGTTGTTTGACGAACAGGAACCTATAATGAAATTTTGACAAGGTTAAATGTTAGGGGTAAGACATGTAAAAAAATATGAAAATTATTTTCAACTACTAGCCCCGTACCTCTTCATTTGGATTATAATCCGGGTCAGGGCTCTATGATCAAGTCCTACTAGGGACTGGAGAAGGATCACTCAGACTACTATACGATCTCTCATTGGTGCTTCCACTGTCCTTGTTGTCGTCAGAGTTGTTTGAGTCCCATTCAAGCATTGGATCAGCAACATTTGCCGCACTATCAGCTTGCGAGATCGCCCCTTTTTCCATTGCACTGCTCAAGTACCACATTGTGAGTTTTCCATTTTGAGCCGATGTATGAATATTGTGAGTTCAATTATAACTTAGGGTATACCAAAGCTAAAACCCAGATGCGCTGATTTGCGCTGATTTATATAGTTAAGAGCACAAGTCCCTAAACTATCCTTGACAGTAACATCAATGCTACCCGAACGTACCAAATATAAAGAACCTTTTGCAACCAACTAGTTATATATTCTAAAACAATGCATCACTCCCATGAAAATAAGACAAATTCCATACCAAGACAAAACAAAGGGTTACTCAGTAGTGCACCAACAGGTGACAGTCATGCATACAAGAGCTGAATACTAAGGACCCTAAGTAATTCAAACACAATATAGCTTCAAGGCATCCAAGAATACGTACTAATACCAACATCACATATCGTTATACTATTTATTTATAACTGAAGCATGTCATCAATATAAATAATTTATATAGGATAGGATGGCAGCAATCCTATATAAATATACTGTTTGTCGATGAAGGAAAGCAGCGAGTCACAGTAGCCATCCACGTTCAGCAGCCCCACGGGCTTGCCGTGGATGCCGAGCTGAGCCCAGGTGATCACCTCAAGGAGCTCCTCCAGAGTCCCGTAACCACCTTTGGTTTTACAATTTTAGTTAGACCCAGCAGTAGTATATTTTAACAGAATGCATGGATGGTTCGAGTTACAGAATGCAATGAGACTCAGCAGTTCAGCAGCAGGCCGATGAATGAAAGCAACAGAGAAAGAGAGGGAGGGCGTGTCACTGTCTTGGATGAGTCACGGCATGGACTCGAGCACAGGATAAGGGCGCAATCACAGCACATAGTTGAATGGATGGATGTGACGATGAATAATGAATTGTGATGATCGGAGATCAATCACAGGCAAAACAGAGACAACAGAACCGGTAAAGCAGAAAACTTGGGTGGACACGGAGACTCGACTGTGACCCTGGGCCAAAACACGAACGAACGAGAACGAACGAAAAACAGAGACGGGGATTCCTCCAGGGCACATGGACACGGCGACTCGCCCATGACCAAGCAGCAGATCACGATATCACTGATGAACGGGGTGAAATGAGGCAGGTCGGTGGAATGGTGTTACAGATGAACCCTATCCTGATACTTGGTGGTAGTCTAAAGCTAATTACCAACTAAAGCATATTCCATAAGCCTGACCTGCCCCATTTCGCAGAGTGCTTTAAATAAGTACCCAGTACAGTGCTTTAACAAGTTTGTTACATGTACCAGGCTCAAAAAAAAAGTTTGTTACGTGAAGAAAAGACTGAAATTAAAAGAGTATCCAAAGCTTAAGCAGGAGCCTACATAGCCATCCAGATGTCATTCAACGGTCACAAATCACAGGGGCATGACATGAATATAAAAAAGTAATCAAAACCAAAACGAACAGAATCAACCTGGGAGCGCTATGAAGGCACGACGACGCTGGGCCGGCTGACAACGAGGGCGGCTCGGCATCGATGACGGTTGCGCGGGGTACGGCGACAACGAC
>BCLG01001351.1:52004-63429 GCA_001602295.1 Zoysia matrella | reverse complement strand
CCCCCCCCCCCCCCCCCCCCCCCCCCCGACGATCGGTTTTTGCCTCGCCGTCGCTCGTGCCACTCTGGTCCAGCAGCGTCGCACGAGCGAGGAATAGGGCGGCCGGGGCTTGTATTTATACCTTAAAGCATTAGTGCAGGCGGACTACATAAGAAAACCATTTGTGTAAACTAGGAAGCGGTTCTCTTAGGCAACCGCTTGAACTAATCTCCTTGTGCAGGCAGTTGTCTAAGAGAACGCATGCAGAAATATACTTAGTGCTGGCGGCTCTCTTAAGCAACCTCCTGCACTAATGTAAGTTTTTGTGCAGGCGGTTCCTTAAGACAACCATATGCACTGTCTATTCTGTGCAGGTGGTTTTAGTGGTGGGACCCATCTACCTCTTAGTGCAGCCTGCACTGTCAGAAGGAGGTGTCCGGATAAACCCTTTTTGTAGTAGTGAACTCATGTGTGATCTTGGCTTCATTGTAATAGACGGAAACGTGAATCCACAGAGCCTTGTCAAAATGCTGCCTCACTGCTGGATCATTGTACACCACTTTGGCTAGGGTTGTCT
This sequence comes from Zoysia matrella, assembly GCA_001602295.1. Lineage (NCBI taxonomy): Eukaryota > Viridiplantae > Streptophyta > Magnoliopsida > Poales > Poaceae > Zoysia > Zoysia matrella. Next base: position 62,873 of record BCLG01001351.1, on the reverse strand, counting down.
TCCCCACACCTCCATTTCCAACAATGGAGAGGACAGAGAAATTCTGCGCCGCATTCCTCGCTTGTTAACTTGCTTATTATAAAGTTCCGGTCTTGATCCCTCCCATGAACTTTGTGTTCTGCGGTGAAAGATGACATCTCCCGAGGATCTGTCCATGATGTGCTCTGCTGATATATCTGTAGCCGCATGTCATCCAGCTTTTCAAGGTTAAGGGTTTCACGGACATTATTCGCGATTCTGCTGCATTCCACGACGTGTTCTTTTATCGCACGTGAGATATCTTCCCAGCTACTTCAGGATGTGGTAACAGACAAGTGTTACAATTTTTTTTGAAAGAACAGGAAGCTGGGCCCTACTGATTAAATATATTAATAATAATAAGAAAAAGGAATTCAACAAAGAAGGAAGAAAAAACAGAAAAAAAATACAAGAGAGAACTCAAAGCGCATCTATCCAATCTTGAATCCCGGGGAAGTACTTCTGTTTTGTTCTCAATAACAGGATCTGAAACTCCTGAATGAACATGAATTTGCACTTCCCAATTGTTGGGTCTTCATTATTGAAAATCAAATCATTTCGAATCTTTCCATATACTCCACACCATAAGAATGATAATCTCCGTGTTGGCATTATGAAACAACTGGATATCTATTCGTGGTGTGGAGAGAAGCGGGTTTCCGTCGCCAGTGTCATTGACAAGCTGAACAAAGCAAAATGTAGTATTGTATTCAGAAAATTAAACCAATACCGAAGTCTTGCAAAATATATATGGCAAAAAAATACATATACCTCTGTTCAAGAACAAAGGGACATGGCGTGCATTGGTGCATATTTTTCAAGTCTTCATTTTTTATTCTTTAGCTCTTAATCAGTCAAATTATATAGGTCAGCTGTATGTACACAAACTATTCCACCACTACCTCAGATTGGAATTATTGTGAGGGTTAGAAACCATCACGAAAATAACAAATACCGCCACGAAAATGATTCCTGACGGTACACCTTCTTGCAATAGCACCCACGAACTAGGCACCACTAAACTTCATTTTTCATGGAGGCAAACCCACAGGAAAAAATTTTGTGATGGCAGGCCCTGGTGGCCACTCTCACAAAAGGAAAGCCGCCGCCAGTTTTACACAGATAATTTTCATGAGGGCCAACCCTCACGATAATGTTATTTTCCCCGGAGATTTGTAACCGCCAGGAAATATGTTGTACCGGGGTTAATTGCTCATCAAGCTAGTTTGAATTACTTTCAAGATTAATTGTACAGAGCTCGTATAATGTAGAAACGAAGGTCTAAATTTAAGATTTTCTTTCACTATAACGCAAGCATACATCATCTTTGCATTGATAAACTAAACCGGATCACAAATATATATATGTTACTTTAGTTTCTTCCAGTTTCATATGTGCTGCATACAGGAGTAGTTTGAACGAATCTCAGTAATTTTTGTTTAGATGAACATACGCTGTTTCTTAGAGACTACGTGTAACAAATCATTTGGTTCATTTTAAGAAATTCAAACTTTTCTGTTACGAGTTTTCGTTTTACTTTTGTTATACATTCTTCTTGGGAGCTCAAGACCTTTCTTGTTCGTTCCTTGCTCCCAGCAAATGTCTACATCCTGCATTTTTTTCCATCAAACAAGCTGCCTTTTGTCCATCATTTTCAATACATTTATTTATATTATTGATCATGTATTCTTGTCTCTGAATACAGAAGTGTTGAGAATAATAGCAAAATGCATGACATTGTGGCTTGTGATACGTGGATGTGGACGGCCATTCTTTTGTCCAAATTTGTAATTTCTACTCTTGGAGGCCATATGGACACTTTTGTTCGTACTGCAATTTTTTGTGATTTTGGACATTCTTATTTAATATGATTCATCATCATTTTCTATAAAACATAAAATTAGATAAATTTGTGTGTATTTTATGGAGTATGGTTGGTGCACTAATAAAATAATTAAATGTTTGAATAATTCAAACAAAAAATGGTATGCGAAACTTCATATCACAGAATATTCCTCAAGAACACTTGTACAAAAACTATTGTAACTACTACAAACATGTTGTGCATTAGGGCTATTGTCATATTGTTAAAGTTAATCTAATCTATATAAATTATTGAGTAAATTACTTATTTCCCCCTATCTTAGAAATTTATCTCTTATTTATCACTACAAGAAAATGGATCTTTAGTCACTAAGTTTTAGTGACCAAGAAATTTGGTCACTAAAAATTGACAAATAGTGACCAATATTTGCTTTTTATTGTTCACATACATTTCTAGTGACCAAGATATATGCTTATTGGTTGATAAATACATTTAGTTACCAAAGGTTTCCTAGTTACTATATAGTTTTAATGAGCAACATATCGAATTATTAGTTACTATATACATATAGTGACAAGGTTTTAGTGACCAAAATGCGACCAAGGTTTTTAGTAACAAAATAGTTATAGTGAATAATTTTACATATATAATGACCAAATACCTTGGTGACTAAAAAACATTTTTCTTGTAGTGTATCCCCAACAAAGCCTCAATGTCATGTATACCCATATTTTAAAACTTAATCCTTTTTATGCCCTTTTCTGTTAGCCACATCAGCTCCATTAGACTTAACAGCGTTATATTTGTTCAAATGACCAAATACCCCTACCACCTTTACCGGACTTAAAGAAAAAAATCAGGAAAAATTAATTATTTATGAATATTGATTAATTAATTAATAATCTAGAAAAAATGAGAATTTTTATTCATTTAGTTTAATTTTAGAGCAAATAAAGGAGGTCACTTTGAGGGTAAAATTGTCCATAGAGCATAAAGATAATGCCACTAATGGAAAAAAGACATAAAAGGGATACAAATTTGAGTTTTGGGTATAGCAGGTAAGTTGATTCTAACGGGTACAAATAAGGGATAAGTTCCTAGAATAGGGGAAAATAAAGGATTTACTCTAAATTATTGGTCAAAGTTAGATGGCACGGAAACCAAACAAACACTTTGGGACAAAGGTAGTACTAGGTGAATGTCACCCATGCAGGCCTAGAACGCATTGGGATCTGAAAACTGGAGCAATTACGATCAATTTTACAGTTCCTCTATCTGTGTGACTATAAGATGTCTGAGGCGTAAATAAGCAAAAAAGCAATGAAGGAAATTTGAATTTTTGAACTTTAAAATTTTTGCTTGGGTCACCTTTTCAATTGGTGGCTTGATTCTCTGATAGATGCCTACGTTGTTCTAGGGTTATTGGATGTTATATGGAACGATATCTTGTTATACCCAAAAAAACATATACCCTCTCCATTTTTAATTGTTGTCACTATTGACTTCAAATTTCAATTTTGACCATTCGTCTTATTCAAAAAATATTAATAAATATCATATATGTTGTTATAATTTGATTTATCATTAGAGCTATTTGAATTACAACTTAAAATTTTTCACATTTGAACTAATTTTTTGAATAAGATGAAAGGTCACAGCTGAGGTTAAAAGTCAACGGCGACATCAATTTAAAAATGGAGGAAGTACAACCCGATACAATTTTATTTTTATTTTCCATATAGACACATACTATTTTGCTTTGCCATTAAGACCAATATAGTCTCTCATCATTTGTAGCAATTCAGAACTAGTGGAGATATATATTTGTTCTATTCAACATCGCTCATGACAGCAGTGAAGTCCCACGAGAATTCAAGGCCGCATTGGCCTACCAAAGGTAGCATGCCCATTAAGGAGGTCTGCATCTAAAAGTTAGATTTGTTGGGCTAAACGGACGGCTACTCGCTAGCACAGAATAATTACCGCGTCAAAACAGGATCACTTGCATGTAGATGATCATAGGTTATACCTTCCCCACACGCGACGCAGGGGAAGACTCGACAGATCACATGTAGTCGATGTAGTCGACGTCGAGGAAGGCGTCGTACCACGCAATGTAGTGCGCAACATAGCAACACCTCTATGGATGTCCACATGTACGGAGAGGAGAACAGCGGCGACGTGGCGTGCTAGCACTCGTCGACGCACACGGATTGCAACAAGGGAGCTCCAGGCGGCGGCATGCACACCTGGCGGCGGCGTGCACAAGTGCTTGGCGGCGGCGTTCACATGTGCTAGGTGATTAGGGTTAATTACCCTCTGGTAGGATCATTAATATTTATAATATTCCTAATGGGCCACGACATGGGCCAAATGGGCTTTGTCTTGGACATATAACCAACAATCTCCCACTTGCAAAAGAGAACCAGCCATTGTGGCCCCGTGTTGCAAATCCTAGATTCAATCCAATTGACCGATTTGTCCTTTGAGTTTTTTCTCCTTAAGTGTGTGACCCCATAGGTTCATGGAACCAACGCTTATGACACGAAAACCATTTCTGATCAATAGTTAGCATCGGCCTCTAGCAAAGCATACTAACTCCCGAAAGTCCACGAAGATCATATCTTACACAACCTATAACACTCGCATTACTATGTCCATCTGCCACACGACACCTAGCCAAGTACAAGGCGAGTGAAGTGCTCCCCTTGATTCTCAGCCATTTCTCGCTCCGTGCGGAACTTATTTTATTGACCAACCATTAGTCGAGGCACGGCCATGCACTTTCAGTTCCTACACTTCAAGAGGGCTCAGAGGAGTCTCTCCTTGGTATAGGAGGGGCAGATCCCATCTTGACTTGACGCACCCTGCAACTTTCTTTAGAACATACCCAAAAGCTACTTTTATGACTACCCAGTTACAGAATAGTGTTTGGAAGCTCCAAAGTATGACTTACGCAATCCGGGACTCTACATGGATCTCAGGTCAGAGGACGCTAGTATCTGTGTTATTTGCGAAACAAACCGATAGCACATATTCGCGGTGTCTCATAGTGGGTCGATCCGACACTGCATTCCAAACACATGTCCACATTGTTGGTGCAATATCCAATATCGCTATGACCCGTGAAACGAGATCATCCACCCAACACATGTACCAACTTATCTCTATGTCACAGTTCTGCATGACGGATAGAAGTTGGGGATCTCATTTAGTATGTTTTCAAATTAAATCATGTAGTTTCACTAACGAAACACACATTTGTTAATCACATATTATGAAAACATCATGGAACATATCACTGAAACATGTAAAATACAATCATTGACATGATGTCATCATCCTATAACAACCATTAACGTATACATCATCATAAGCCTCTCACTCACATTAGAGTTTAATCATGCCAGCATCTTATGCCCATCGCTCTTATGTGTGCCTCATGCTTTGCTTGTGGTAGTGGCTTGGTAAACGGATCTGCCATGTTCAGGTCAGTGTGCACCTTGCGTATCTTCACATCTCCTCGATTAACGATCTCTCGGATCAGGTGATAGCGCTGCAGTATATGCTTGGATTTTTGGTGCGACCTTGGCCCCTTTGCTTGTGCAATAGCACCATTATTGTCACAATAGAGGTCTATCAGACTGGAGCAGCTAGGGACTACACCCAACTCAAAAACAAATTTTCTAATCCATACAGCTTCCTTTGCAGCTTCCAAAGACGCAATATACTCGCTTCCGTTGTTGAATCTGCGACCGTCTCTTGTTTGGAACTTTTCCAACTCACTGCCCCACCATTGAGGCAGATGACATATCCTGACTGTGATTGGCTATCGTCCTTGTCGGTTTGGAAGCTAGCATCAGTGTAACCATTTACAACAATCTCTTTCGAACCTTCATAGACTAGGAACTTATCCTTAGTTCATCTTAAGTACTTAAGGATATTTTTAACTGCTACCTAGTGAGCATCACCTGGGTTTGATTGGTACCTGCTCGTAACACTTAGAGCATATGAGACATCTAGCCGCGTGCATATCATGGCGTACATAATAGAGCCAATAGCCGAAGCATAAGGCACTCTACTCATCCTTTCTTGCTCATCATGCGACGAGGCACACTGAGTATCGCTCAGGGTTACACCATGTGACATAGGTATGAATCCTCTTTTGGATTCATTCATGTTGAACCCATTCAACACCTTGTCAATATACATGCTTTGGCTTAATCCAATTAAGCTCTTAGACCTATCTCCATAGATCTTTATACCCAAAATGTAGGATGCTTCTCCAAGGTCCTTCATAGAGAAACTCTTTCTCAGCGAGGTTTTGACATCCTCCATTAGTGGAATATTATTTCCGATCAGTAGTATGTCATCTACATACAATACCAGAAACACGAGTGCGCTTCCACTAACTTTCTTGTAAACACATGGTTCTTCTTCATTTTTCAAGAAGCCAAACGATTTGACTTCCTCAACAAAACAAAGATTCCAGCTCCGGGATGCTTGCTTTAGCCCATATATAGACTTCATGAGTCTACAAACCTTTTTAGCATAATGATGGTCGACAAAACCTTCAGGCTGTGTCATGTACACATCCTCACTTTGGTTTCCATTAAGGAAAGCCGTTTTGACGTCCATTTGCCAAATCTCGTAGTCGTAATACGCGGCAATTGCTAGAAGGATCCGAATAAACTTTTGCATAGCGACAGGTGAAAATGTTTCATCATAATCAACACCTTGAATTTGACAAAAACCTTTTGCTACCAGTCTTGCTTTATAGATGTGAACATTTCCATCAGCGTCTTTCTTTTTCTTAAAAATCCATTTACACTCAATGACCCTCACGACATCGGGTGGATCAACTAGGTTCCAAACCCGATTATCTCTCATGGACTCCATTTCGGATCTCATGGCTTCAAGCCATCTCTCAGACTCCTGTCCCATTACCGCCTCCGTGTAAGTGTTAGGCTCTTCGTTGTCCAACAACAAGATGTCACGCTGCCCTGTTATTAGTAACATGTACTTTTCAGGTGCACGACGAGGCTGTATTGATCTTCGTGGTTGAGGTTCAGTATGTTGGTCAGCGACTATCGCCGGCTCATCCTGTTGCACCTCCTCATTAGTGAAAACTGGAACATTTTCTTATGTTTCTCGAACCTCTTTGAGTCGCACAGTGCTCCCACTAATTTCTTTTCAGAGAAATTCTTTCTCAAGAAAGACCGCATTTCGAGCCACAAATAATTTGTTCTCTTGATGGTTGTAGAAATAATATCCTTTGGCTTCCCTAGGATATCCCACAAAGATACACTTATCAAATCTGGGCTCAAGCTTTGTTGGCGTCAAACGCTTAACATAGGCATCGCAGCCCCAAATCTTCAAGAACGACAAACTAGGATGTTTCCCAGTCCATATCTCATATGGTGTCTTCTCCACAGATTTAGATGGTACACGGTTTAGTGTAAACGCAGCCGTCTCTAGCGCATACCCCCAAAAGTACAATGGAAGATCAGATTGACTCATCATTGACCTCACCATGTCCAACAGGGTTCGGTTTCTTCTCTCAGACACACCATTCCCTTGTGGCGTTCCAGGCGGAGTCAGTTGCGGAACAATTCCATAATTCTTTAAATGATCATTAAACTCAAGGTTCAAATACTCCCCACCACGATCTGATCGCAGGAATTTAATTGTCTTGCCAGTATGATTCTGCACTTCATTTTGGAACTTTTTGAACTTTTCAAATGATTCTGTCTTGTTCCTCCTCAAATAGATATAACCGTATCTACTCAAGTCATCGGTAAAGGTAATAAAGTACTGAAAACCACCTCTCGCGATCGAATTCATTGGGCCACATACCTCTGTATGTACTAGGCCTAATAGCTCGCTTGCTCTTTCACTTTGTCCAACAAAGGGAGCTTTAGTCATCTTTCCAAGCAGGCATGACTCACATGTTTCAATTGATTCATAATTGAAAGAATCGAGAAGTCCATCTTTATGGAGCCTCTCTATGCGTTTCTTGCCTATATGGCCTAAGCGACAATGCCACAAGTAAGTAAGATTATAATCATGTTTACAAATTCTCTTAGCATTAACGTTATTGATTTCAGTTTCCTCTAGATTAAGAACATAAAGCCCGTTCACAACGGGACATCTCTCATAGTACATATCATTCATGAATATAGAACAACATTTGTTCTTTATTACAAATTCAAAACCATCATCCTCTAAGCATGAGGAGGAAATAATGTTCTTATTCAATGCAGGAATAAAGTAACAATTATTAAGTTCTAGCACTAATCCAAAAGGTAGCGACAATGAATAAGTGCCGACGGCTAATGCAGCAACCTTTGCTCCATTCTCAACACGCAAATCTACGTCGTCTCTTGCAAAGCGCCTAATTATTTTCAGTCCCTGTGATTTGCAAGTGTGAATCATTGCACCAGTATCAAATACCCATGCATCATTAGAACGTGTTGCAATATTAACTTCAATAACATTAATACCTTGAGCGGAGGTCGCACCTCCATTCTTTTTCTTCTCTTCCATGTACTTCTTGCAATTCCTCAACCAATGTCCTTTCACACCGCAGTGGAAACAAACATCATCAGAGGGAGGGCCAGCCTTTTTCTTCTTTTCTTTGGCCTTAATTGCCTGCCCAGAAGTCTCACTTTCAGCGGGTTTCTTAGCCTTGGCTGGACGCTTTCGCTTCTTACCCTTCTGGACTGTCATCACGTGACCAGGAGCCTTCCTAAGGCTCACCTCTGCCGTCATTAGCATCCCATGCAACTCGGTCAGTGTCTTCTTCAAGCCATTCATATGGTAGTTCATAATAAATGGCTCAAAGCTAGCTGACAGAGACTGCAGTATCACATCGGTGGCGAGATCATCATCGAGGGGAAAACCCAGTCTCAGCAAGCTCTCAATGTAACCAATCATCTTGATTACATGAGGCCTGACCGGAGTGCCTTCAGCAAGCTTGCTGCCAAAAAGGGACTTTGAGGTGTTAAACCTGTCGACCCTTGCTTGGTTTTTGAACATGCCACGCAGCCCCACGATCATATCATGCGGTTTGGTGCTCTCATATTGCTTCTGCAGCTCAGAGTTCATGCAAGCAAGCATCAGGCACTGCACATCCACAGCATCATCGGTGTGCTTCACATAAGCACGATATGCGTTAGTGTTGTGCGCGACATTCTGAGGCTCATCTGGGTAGGGCGTATCAAGAACGTACTCTTTCTTTTCCTGCCTGAGAACAATTCTCAAGTTCCAGTTCCAATCAACAAAATTAGTTCCATTTAGTTTTTTTTCTCTAGGATTGATCGCAAATTAAAACTCGAATTGCTCGACATTTTCTACAACAACAGATATATGCAACGTTAGCATTACTTTCATTAAATATTTTTAATAAAAGTAAACTCCACTATGTTTTGCGAACGTCCCCCAACATTGCATAGTGGGACGAGACCCGCGTTCCCTACGAAACTAGTGAGCTTTCGCATCACCGCTAGCATCATAGTGAACTGGTTAGGCAACCCTTGTGTAACATTTCATGCTCTTGGAAATAATAAACCAAATTGTGGATATGTATTCACCGGTATGGAAGAATCAAGCTCAAAGGAGGAATAAAACGGGTTAAGTAAAAACTTTAGGATTTTAAATGCGAATACAAATTTTGTAAGTGGAAGTTCAAATCTTCAAAATGAAAGTTATGAAATGTGGGAACCCAGGTTTTTTGACTGGACATACTCCCATGTGGTTCATTCACGGAAATTTAGCAAGGTTCATTCAAACTAGAGGCTCCAATCCAAGTTCTGATTCCTTAATGAATATCCATATTCTTAATTCGGTAAATTAACATCCAATTCGAAATTCAACTTGATTCCAAAATAAAAGTTGTTCATCTATCTCTGTTCTACCCATCTGCAAAGTTTCAAATTGTTAGGAGTTCGAGAGGTAATTCGTCCAAAGCTTAGAAGTTGGTTACCTGATCTGCCTTCAGAAGATTTTTCCAAGTCTTATCAGAACCAATTTTGAAATTCAGTATCTTTCAATTACTCGTGAAACTGCCTGTGCATGCGGTGGGATGGCAGAAGACCTTGTCAGGAACATCTCTACCAAGTTTCATTCTCATCCGAGCACGGTAGATATTTCTTTAAGACCTCCGAAGTTGGTTAATTGATCTGCTTTTCAACAGATTTTCCAAGTTTCCTTATCATTTTACCCTTTTTCGAATTTCAATATCTTTCATCCTACTTTGCAAGAACCTGTGCATGTTGGTTATCTTGCAGACCACATGTTGAAGAATGGTTCTACCGAATTTTTACTCATTTCGAGATTGTTTGCTTGTTCCTTTTATGTGCGCAAAACAGCTAAGCATTAAGCTGAACTGGCAGCTTCCTGTCAAGTGGGACCCACTCGTCAGCGCCTTCTTCCTCCTTCCCCCAATCAACTTGCGCCAGCATGCGTCCGCGTGGCACACATGCAGACCGGCCACGTACCCCGGCCCCGAGTCCATGACTCCCCCCCCCCCCCAGCCTCTGTGCGGATAGTAATGCCATCTCTCCCTCACTCTCTCTGCGCCTCCTCGGCCTCCATTGCCGCCGTCGAAGCTCTCCAACCGGCACTGTCCCAGCCTCCTCCCTCGGACAGGAGCTGCACCCCTCCTCCATGGAGCCTCCGAGCACCCCGGTTCACCTCCTCCCCGACTAATCTCGCCGGAGTTTGGTTTTTCCCCAAAAACCGAGCTCTTGGAGTCGCGGTGTTGTGTCGACCGATTTCACGAACTCCGGTGAGTCCCTTCCAAATTGCTTTCGGATCCAGCCTTCCCACTCCCTTGTGCAGCTCTAGAGCTCTCTAATCGGGTGAAATACCGTCGATTTGGGCAAACATTTGAGGTTTCTTCTTCGTCGTCGCGCACGGCCGAAAGAGCTCGCCGTCGACGACCACCTTCCACCTCTCCTCGTCGACGACAACCTCGACGCCGGTCTTCTCCTGATCCCCTCAAGCTCTAGGAGCAAGCCCCTTCG
>BCLG01001351.1:33157-45214 GCA_001602295.1 Zoysia matrella | reverse complement strand
TCCACCTTTCTAGGTATCAAAATGTAGGTAGTCAGTCCATAGGTAATATCTATATATTAGTAATTATTGGGGATGTAACTTTTTTGGGTATTAATATTTATTTACATGTATCTAAATATAATTTTAGGTAGTGTAATTTTAGGTGTCTATTGGATATGCTCTAATACCATTTATACACCTATGTATATTCACCGTGCAAATTTGTTTTTTCCCTGATGGCCTGCCAGCTTTTTTTTTCTTTTCTGATGGTATATACTTCCTCCGTTCCAAAATATAATCATTTTTTGGTTTAGTCAAAGTTAAATGTTTATCACTTTGACTACTAATAATGTAAAACTAATAATATTTAATATATAAAAATTATATTTTTTAAATTGATCACAAAATAACCTTTCATAAAAAAATACATTTTTATATTAAAAATTATGTAATATTCTAAATATTATTAGTAAAAGTTAAAATAGTTTGACTTTATCCAAATCTAAAAATACTTATATTTAGAAACGGAGGTATTAGGTTGCTTCTTATGTAGATGTGCTTATAGTCTGAATGTTCACTATTTCTCTATATAAGTGCGATAGAAAGATAAAGGTAGTAGGATATATGTTGTCTCATCTACTATGTTTCTTAGGAATCTGGGTGAAGACTAAAGGGTTACTTACTGGGCTTGGAGCTCTCCATGTATAGCAGGTTTTATTGATTTGTGGGTGAGGTGGGGGGGGGGGGGGGAGTGGAACTACTTAATATGTAATTTTATATTTTCATTTTAACTAAAATGTCTTAGACTTAGGGACATGTATTAGGAAAAAAAAACTACAGATTACATCTTGTAAAAGGTGTATTCCCTTAGGAAAAAACTATAGATTACATTTAGCCTTACTCGACTCCACTAATTATCTAGCGATGATGTGGTATGAATGCTCTGTGCATTGTGTTTTTTTTTTTTACAGACGGTATCGGCCGGAACTATATTTAGTGGACTCCGTGTCTAAATTTATGACAGTAGCACGACAGCCCAGCTCCAAAACGTTGGAGGATCCCTTACAGTGCGGGCAGCCAGCCATTCCTATCAAGCAACCTCGGCGGTTGGAATGTACCTGGACACGCCCAAGAAAACCAGATCGCCGAGCCAATACGGGAAAAACTGACGTGCAACCAGCTCAAATGTTACGCCCAAGAAACCAACCCCAATGTCAAACCGGGAAACCTGCTCTGGGGGGGCCGTTGGATACCCAACGGCCACCTGACTTTCCAGCGGCTCCTTCCCTCAATCCGTTCTTCCAACCATATTCATCGCCAATTATAATTTCACATTGTGGCAGCATGAGCGGTAGGAACTGTCGCTCTGAGCCAGTGACGAATTGATCTCGTTCAGTCCTCAGATCTGGAGTCACAGAGGAACTAGTTGCAAGATCAAGCTTTCCTCCAGGTGCGTTCAGCTTCATTTGTTGTTATTTCTGCAAAACTCTGTGTAATCACACGATGTTCTCCGACGTGTTTTCCTTTAAGACTCCTATTCGTGTTTTCAGGCGCTGAAATCGGTAGCCCGGGGTGGGTCAGAGAATTTGTCGATGCAATAACAAAGCTGAATTGTATTTATAAGCGCCGGTGTGGCCTAGCATTGCTTGGCACAAGCACTCGCCATGGCGTCGTCTCTGTCTTCGGCGCTGAGCTCAATGGAGGTGATGCTGGACGCGCTCATGCAGCGAGGCATCGGGAGACCGGAGGACCAGAAGCCCAAAGAAGAGGCTCCGCCGGCACTGCCTACGCGCCCCACGGTGAGAGGCAGGCCTCCGTCGTTGCAGAGGCCTGGCACGGTATCTCCGTGGGTTCATCGGCCAACGGCTCCATCTGTAGTACTACCGCCAACACAGGTACCGTCGGCCCTTCGTTTTAACTTTGTACAGCTTTTTTTATGTTCGAGCTGAGTGTGATTAAATGAGTCATTAATCCCAGGAAGAAGAGGATGACAAATGTTTGGTTAATGTGGAGCTGGAAAAAAGGGCAACCCAGGCAGAGGACGAGGTGAAACAGAAGGATGAGGAGATGAAACAGAAAGAAGATGAGATTGCGGAGCTCCGGCAGCAGGTTGAGCATTACGAGTTCCGGCTTTCCGAATGCGAGGTCAGGATGAAGAGCGTGGAAGATGAGCTGCAGAGGCAGATCACTTCGTTACAGGTAACTGCAACTCTGGATTCTGCAGCCATAATCCCACGTCGCGTTCTTCTAGCACCATTTCTTTGTAATGTTTTTCCAATTTTTTTTTGGGGACTCTCCGAGTTAACATGCAAAAATGTGCTGCAGATGGCTCAAACTACCGGCGGAAGAAGAGGTGGATCGACGACAACCTCGCAGCACCGGCAAGACGAAGCATCCACGATACGGCAGCGAGGCTGCGACTTCAGCGCCACGGTCGTCAACGACGGGCAAACGGTACGGGTTGAGCAGCTGGCCATGGAGTTCCAGAGGGAGCGCGAGGCGTTCGAACACAGCGCGCACGTGCTGGCGGTGGCAGCCGCGGGGCCTCCTGGCGGCGCCAAATCTGTCAACGAGCTGAAGACGCTGAAGCGGCAGTTCGGCGCGTGGAAAAAGGAGTACGAGGCGCGGCTGCAGAAAACGAAGGCCGAGCTCAAGAAGCTCGCCCACGCCGAGCGGAGACAGGGCCAGCGTCGGCGGTGTGGGTGGTGGAGGATGAAGATGCCCAAATGCGCAGCACCCAAGTGCTGCAGCTTCAAGTTTCCGACACCGAAATCTTGCTGCTTCTGCAGTTGCTTCCGCCGCTGCTGCTAGGCTTCGATATGGCTGACCACAGGTGCTGCACATTGTAAATGGGAGCAGAGTCCATCGGATCAACGGGTAGTAAAGGAATGGGGAAGAACCGTTTAAGGCTTTGTGCCGTGGTGAAACTAACGAATTAAAAGTGTTCTGATCGTGATTTGAAGCTATTGTAATCCACTATTTTGAACTGGACACATGTGGCCATGTAAGCGGGTCTGCCTATGTCATTTGCTGACCTTCCAACGCCCACACACCTTCCCATCCACGTGGGTTTTTTTTTTCCCTTCCCTGGGCCGAATTCATAATTGCACAGACAGCTCCGGTGCTAGTGGCCCGTGTCACCATCCACCAACGGCCATGCACACGCCCACAATCATTTGGGACTTAGTTATATTTTAAACATCGAGTTGATTTTCTCTCAATATCATAATTTACTTTTAGAAAATTTATTTGAACCATCATATTTTTTAGAATTAATAATAATAAGATCTTGTATAAAAATTGTTTTATTTCTGTAACACCTAGCTTTTCACGAAGTCGAGGTATAAAAATTTATAGACAGAATTGGAAAGTCAATAACTAAAGTTCAAAAAGAAAGAATCCAAGTCAGTAATTCAAAATTTTGAATTTAAAAGTGGAAGTTCAAACCTTCAAAGATAAAAGTGATAAAATGGGGGAAACCAGGTTTTGGACTGAAAATGCTCTCATGTTGGCAATTTGTAGAAATTTAGTAAAGCTCATTCCAATTTAAAAGGGCTCAATTTCAATTCTGATTCCTTAATAACTGTCTATCTTCCAAATTCTGTAAATTAAAATTCAGTTCGAAATTCAACTCGATTCCAAAACAAAAGTTGTTCCTCTTGGTATATTCTTTCATCTTGCCAAATTTCAAGACTTTCAGAACTGTGTAGTTAGTTTTTCAGATCTTGAAAACTAGTTAACTGATCTACCTTGAGCGGATTTTGTCCGCTTAACAGTTATTTGTTTTCAAAATGCTATAACTCACGGTATTTTTGGGATGTGCCTGTGAATGTCGGTAGTATGGGAGAAGACTCTGTCAAGAACATCTCCACTAAGTTTCGTTCACATCAGAGCTCGGGAGATATTTCTTTAAGACCCCAAAAACTGGTTAAAATGTTCTACCAAATTTCAGCACATTTCGAGATTGTTTTCTCATCTTTTTTTTGCGCACAAAATGGCTAAGCATTTAGATTGACATCTGCTTGCAGCAGAAACCCTGTGCATGTCGTTTATGTTTATGTTGGAGAACATATGTTACAGGTTTATTCTCATGTTATGCTCGGCTGGACACCTCTTGACCTGCGGGACCCACACGTCGGCCTCTCTATTCTTCCTTTTTATCTCATCTCCACCCCAGCAGACAGCGTTTCTGCTCCCTCGTTGTCTCGCTCCCGGCCGAACGACCCTCCAACGCCACCGTGCAGCTCTCCGGCTGGGCCACTTTCCGGCTGGGTTCCTCATTGAGCAACTGCACCGCCCCATCCTCCAGCTCCCACGGCCACCTCTCCTCCATCCCCACGCCCGCTTGTCAGGTTTGATGTTTTTCCCCTAAATTTCGGGAGTTTTGGAAGCGCCGGCTGTATTCCGGCGAAATCCGACGAACCTCGGTATTTGTACCCCAATTCCTCCGGTCCCCAGCACCCTCTTTCCCTTGCGCACCTCCTAGAGCTACTAATCGACCGAAATCGGGGGTATTTTTGCAGGTTTTAGAGGCTCGGCCGCGCCGGCCGTCTAAACAGCGCCACCCCGCCGGCGAGCACCCGTCTCGGGCCTTCTTCGACGTCGACCACCACCGTGCCGGTCTTCTCCTCTCCACGTTGGAGCTCTCGGTGAAGATCCCGTCTGATTTCGTCCATCGGGCGGAGCTCCATGCGCCGCCAAAGTCGTTTCCGGGACGCCGCTCGCCGCCGACCACTCTCCCGTGAGCGCTGCGCCTCAACGACCTTCCTGATGTCTTCCCCACAACGCCCCACCCGATTTGACGACGGCCCCCGCTGGTCTAGCCGCAAGGGGCGCTGCTCCGGCGAGCGCGCCGCCGCTCCGGCGAGCAGGCCGCGGGTCGCCTGGGGCCGAGCCCCACCCTGTTGCGGGATCCCCTGTGACTGCGATGGATCCCGTGCGGCCACTCTGTGGCCTAGCGTGTGGCCACGCTCCAGTCGGCCAGGAATTCCTTTTAATCGTAATGCGATAAAAACTTGCAAACATCATAGAAATTGATTTATAGCTCTAAAGATTACAAATAATATACCGTTGGAATCCTTGTAATATGAAGAATATTTTGGAGCATTCAAATGTGTATTTTCTGCATTGTAGATAATGTTAAAAATTGCATAGTGTGCAACATACATTAATGCATATCTACATTTTTCATGCATTATTAAATTGTGAAAAATGTATGTTTATATTCTCCTGAACATTATATGCCATCCTAGAATTATTTATAATTTTTATACTTGCAGATTATTTTATAAATGATTTATTACCCGTAGATGCTAATTAATGCATTATAAATTCATGTGATCTTAATAAATCTGGAATATTGGTAAGAAATTTGTTTGTAGCCTACTTGAGTTAATGATCCTGTAAGACGTTGAATTATGTCTTTAAGAACCATATTAACGAGGTTTAGGAATAGTTTCCTCATTTTAACTCATTAAAATCATGTAGTCTATAGCTATAATTAGCACATTGATAAAGTTTGGGTTCATAAACTCATTAGCATACTTACCATGATCATATTTTTGCAAGGAATATCATCGCATGGGCATGACATAGCATGAGTTAATTATAAATGCATGTATTTGCTTATTTGCATATCATCTCATGCATATAGGAAACGACATTGAAGGCGAGCCAACTAGAATTTGCTGCTAAGGATCTGACTATTGCTACTGATCTTTCTCTTGCTTGTGCTAACTCTCAACAAACCCAAGGCAAGCACTGGTGCATTAACCCTATTTTAATTATTTTATATTTATCAATGTGTATGATTAATGTACTGTGCATCAAGTTTTTAGGAGTTGACTGAAAATCTAGATTGCATATTAGGAATCCTTTTCTTGGGTTAAGTATTTTTGATACAAGTAACTCTATATAGAGCTAGGCTATGAGTCTTATTTAACGGTAGAAGTCGAGTGAATGAGAAACTTCACTCGCGAGCTTTAGATGGTTACTATAGACATTAGAAGATGACATCAAAGGATAAGGTTGGTTTAACTTATCACATAAATGATGAATGTGAAACCGGACAGAAAAGTGTAGGTTGACAACAGGAGAGAAGTCATGTGTGTGGTAGTCCTGTCTGTGTTGGTTAAGTACCAGTCGAGTGTGACCCTGCTGAGCAAGTTTGAACAGTACCGATTACATATTGGATATATAGAACCCAAAAAACTGATGTAGCTCAATACTGTAGTTGTTGGATGTAACCCTGCCTTTTTTTTGGCGAGGAGTTGAGAAAGACTTGTGTCTAACCATGGATGCACCCAGAGCGGTAATCGCATGGAGGACCATGTTCTTGGGAGAGGTGCATGTCGGACCCGCCCTATGGGATTGTTGTGAAAGGTTGCCACGCGCGGCTTCTGAGAAACGCGTACGTGTCGTGTAATTCGAGTTTCTCCAGCTGGATGTAAATTGATTATAATAGTTGCCCCTCACAGAAACGAGTATCACTTGTTCACTGCATTATAATAGTAAGAATGCGAATGATGAAGTGAATATGATTTGGTTGAGATATTTATTATACATTGCTTGACAACTATGTTTGATATAGTTTATAGTGCAAACTAAATTTACATTCTTTAAACTTAATTTATCGCAAAAATCTGAAAGTAAGGATCTACTACTAGCGCTATATTTTTGGCCAAAGAACGCACCTATGTGTCAGCCTCCTTATGTTTAGGAGTCAGCTATAGATGGCTATTTTTGACGGGTAAGTCTTGCTGAGTAATTAGTACTCACGGTTTGTTATTTTCTTCTTTTTGTGTGTAGACTTTTTTGCAGGTTGGTGTGATTGCTGTGGCAAGGTGGTGTGGGAAGGTGAACCCCACGCGGACTGGTCTATTGACTGGGTTCCCTCTTCTCCTACCTCAGGCCGCGAGGACTGAAGCATGTCTTAGAGCAAGGCATGTCTCAAGTTTAAGAAACCGTTGAGTGTATCGTTGTTGTGTATTGCTTCTGCTCTGTTTAAAACTCTGTTTTTAATTATCTATCCTAAGTCAACTTGAACTTTATTGTAAGACTTTAAATCGGTTTCTGTATTTTATCTTATGACTCGTGTTGTACTATTTGGGATATGATCCTGTCGGCGAGCCGCCTGTGATTTTAGGGCGATTCTACCACAATTTCTTAAAGGATAACTTTTTAATTTTAATGTTCATAGTAATAAAATGAATGTTCCATAGTAAGATTTAATTGTTCTTGTGGTGATAATATATTGTTGCAGCAGTAAAATTAATTATTTCAGTAGTAAAATCAATCTAAAAAATTCTTCTAAATATTTCGATGAATGCATAAAAAATATTACTCCCACCAGACCAGTAGAAGAAAAATAATTTTCTCCAATAGTACTGATATGTAACGAGAAAAGAGTAAACAGACAGAATAGACAGAAACAGTGAGTTTCAATGATTCCAGTGATGAAAATCAGTTGTTCCAATATTAAATTCAGTTGTTCAAAAAATTTAATTGTTCTAGTAGTAAAATAAATGTTTCACATGTATCAATTGATGCATACATTACGAAAAAAGAAAACATGAATATAAAAAAATTAATTTAAAAAGTAATAAAATATTAATAAGCTGAAAGGAAAAAATAAAAATAAGGAAATTAAACATATTAAAGTAAAAGGCACAGTAAAACATTTTTGAATATAAAGTATAAATTATAGATAATTTTCAAACACTGCCCAGGCCCGAGCATGCGCACGTGCAACCTGTGCCGGTGCACAGGGCCCCAATTTCCAGGGGCCCCAAATTATTTCCTCTTCGTACCTTAGATGCAGGTCGCAGTTGCTACGTCGGCCCAGGTTAAGAACGAAAGGCTATTTGGAACATAGAATTTTATAGGAATTGCACAATAATTTTGTAGGAATCAATTCAATTACATAGAAAAATACAGGAAATAAGAAGTTTTTCTCCGATCCAAAGGAGGCCAATGGCTCCAAAAGAATTTGCTGCGGAGGCCCCGTCGAGATGCAACGTCTTCGAGGAGTCACTGTCCTGCTTATTAAAGTTACGAGCCTGGTTACGAGTTATAACTCATTGATCCGAGGAGTATGGGACGCGCTGCGTGGCTGGCAGCAATGTCGCACCGTACCATTGACGGCACAGTCCAGGGAGGACGCCGTGATCCTCAATACACCAGCAACAATGAAACTACGGTGATTTGTGTTCCTGATTTGAATTTTCGTACAGGGCCTCGGTTTCGACCGGCCCGGCCCTAACTGGGCCATGAGAAATAGGGACAATGTGTATTGGGCCAGAGAAAAAGGGAAAAAGCCCGCCTAAGAGGGAGGTTAGTTTTTAACCTAAGCGGCACCGATGATTCCCGCATGTAAGCACCACAAAAGTATTCTTGGTGGCGAGTGCAGGAACTAAATCTGTCTATGTTGGGGATGAATGTGAATATGTGAGAGATAATGAGACTGAATATGTGCTGCATATGGGTCTGGAACAACTGTAGTTCTACTTCTCGGTGACGTGCAACCCATTAGATACGAGATCAAAATGTGACGTTGGAACACAGCAAGTATTGCAGAGGATTTTTTTTTTCTTTAGAAACCTATTGGATGTACGCGATAAATCATATACTGTAGGAGTTAAAGGCCGATCTCTTCAAATTTGTTTTTTTTTTGGAAATATTTGAATGCATATCTTGTCCTAATCAAAATAAACCAATTCTCTATATAAAACGTGAACCATTTGTTCAGTTTATTGTGATTTATTGTTCCATTTACCATAGCCAGGTGGCAATAACCGTATAGCAGCTCTAGAACTACCTTTGCTCCTTGTGCGGATGTGTGGCAACTTTGCAGATTATATGTGATTATGCTGAGCACCCGAAAAAGGTTTAAATAGACAAGATTAAAATTTCAAGAGTATACTATCAACTGAACGAGGATTTTGCAGTACGGACTTTTATCAAGACTCAAATATACTATCAAGACACAAAACTAATATACTATACATAGGTTTATGTATGACCGCTAAATAGTCGCGATCTCATATATAGATTGACATCATTTACGTACCACAGCATATAACATGACACAAGTATATGATGCGGTTCTGGCAGGCCTTAATTCAACAAGCTAGTTATACCACTAGCACGCATGCCAGGTGCCATGCCTTCCATCAATGGATCCACGAAGCTATGAGATTACACAAGCATTGGGATTCTCGTCGCTGAAGTATTGCGGAGCCGGTGCTGGGCGCTCCACCATGCCGTAGTTGTAGTACTGGTACATCATCGGGGGAGCCGGTGGTGGAGGTGGTGGCGGTGGAGGCGCGGTGTAGTACTGGTGCATCATGGGCACGGCATAGGGGTGAACCATGGCCATCCTCTTCGCCATCATGGCCTCCTCCTCGGCCTGGGGGTTGTAGAAGTGCTTGTGGCTGTACGGCCAGTACATCATCCGCTTCATCATCTCCTCCGGCGGGAACCCGTCCACGGCCACCACCTCTTGCTTCGCCTTGTCGTCGCCGCCAGCATCACCTTCCTTCTTCTCGCCCCCCTCATCTGGCTTGGCGGCTTCCTCTTCCTTCTTGTCTCCCTCGCCATCTTTCTTGGCTGCAGCGTCTTCGGCAGCCGGTTCGTCCGGCTTCTTCTCTCCTTCGGCTGGCGGTTCATCCGGCTTCTTCTCGCCCTCTTCGACCTTGGGCTGCTCCCCCTCCTTTGGTGGCTCAGGAGGTGGCGGTGGCGGCACGACAGTGGCAAGCTTGCCGGTGCGGCGGTGGATGTACTGGACGAGCTTGTCAGCGGACATGGTGCCCGTGACGGTCAGCTTGCCAGCGCCGGAGTTAGCATCGGCGCTCTGGACACCTGCATGCACGAGCGAGTATCAGAAAACTATCGCGCAGGAAAAAAAAATCACCTGCAGTGCCTTTGGACTGTGATGATAAATTGACAAGAGTAAAACACCAAGTCACCAACCTCTCATCTTGAGGATCTTTTTCTGCAGTTGCAGCGCACATGCCTCGCAGTGCATGTTGACAAGTAGCTCCACCGTCCTGACCTCGCTCACCTGCGAGTGGACAACAGGTGGCGGCGGTGGCGGTGCCTCGTTTGCGGCGGCGTCCCCTTCTGCAGGTGGAGGTGGCGGCGGAGGAGAGATGACGATGGCGTTGCGCATGGTCCTCTTGCGGAGGCGATCGCAGATGCCCTGCGGGTCCACGATGCCCTTCACCGTCACCTGGTTCTGCGCCATGTCCACCTCCACGCCTTCCACTCCTACACGAGAAGCCACCAGTTGAATTGTTAATTAGTCTATCCATCAGCAAGAAAGCACTTTAACCAATCCAGGTGAATGCCAAGTGCAGAACAAAAAAAGTACGTTACCCTTGCATCGGAGGACGCATCTCTTGATCTTGTTGACGCAACCTGTGCAATGCAGGTTGATGCCGAGGATCACAGGAGAAGGAGGCGGCGGCGGCTCATTGCTGGCAGCTTCCTTCTTCTCCTCACCTTCGGGTGCGGGTGCCGCCTTCTCTGCTTCCTCCTTCACTGCCTCTGCCTCTGCCGGGGCCGGTGCCTCTTCCTTCTTCTGCTCCTCCTCCTGCATTCACACGAAATGAAGAACTTAAATCTCTGGATCACTACCTAGCTAGTTTATTTACTACACAAACAATTAAGAACTAGTTAAACATTCCATAGATGTGGTAGTAACGTTTACCTTCTTAACTTCCTCACCCATGTCTCTCGAACTGAAAAATGGTGAGACACAAGTCGCTAGATCGAGGCCAGATCGGAGCGAGACAATGAGTGGCTCTGATGAGGCAGATGGACTGGGGAGTGAGTCGCCTGGAAGAGGAATATATACCAGCTTCAGAAGAAGAGAGGCCCCAGCAAACTAGATCCTGACTGCGGCAATCAGTGTGCTCCAAAATAAAATAGTGTCCCGTGGATTCCCAAGCACATGCATGCATGCAACCCAAACGACCCACTGATTGAATCAATGAATACTGCTATTAGGTTGTACTAGACGTGCATAGATCCGAGCAAAGAAAACTTGCCGCTACTGTTACTCTCGTTTACAGAAGAGCTTGGGTTTTGATATCAGTCACAAGTCTTTTTTAGGTAGCAGTGTGAGGCACTAGGAGATCGAGAGTTGGGGGGAGAAAATTTGTGGTGAAGGGGCGCGCTTATATAGGCTGGAGCATCGTAGGGTTTGTTTGGAATGATGAAATGCTGCTTTTTGACAGTGTGGAATTGAGCATCGATTAAGAGTTTATTTTGGGTAGAGACGTCTAGAAAAAAAAATCACAATTGCTGCACTTTTTGGTGGATTATTAGAAGTAAGTGGTACAAAATTCTCCAATACTCAACTGCCATAGGCAGACGGTTTCTGAATGTTTTGGTGGCGTGAAATATTTCAGCAGTTTGTACAAGCCAAATAGGCATGTAAAGTGCACAACGATAGTAACTTTTCCTGGCCGGCAGGGCAGATATACATCTATATCACTTGTTTAGGTTCCGTAATATTCAATGTTAACTCAGAGTTTGGAGCACGAAGAGGTTGAGATGAATTCGGAAAAGCCGACATGCATGAATCCTTTGGTTATGAGAGAGAGAGATAGAGAGAGAGAGAGAGAGATGAACCGTCACATGGGCGTGTTGGGTAGGACCTTCGGGGGCTTTGGAGCGCCTTTAAGCTTTTCTTTGTTCTTAAGTGTTAAGAATCCACTTCACGATGACTCATCGCCTCGACTTATCTGAGAGCGATTTGTTGGAAAGTTAACAGCACTGTTCTTTTCTTACGCGGCAGATGCTTCGTTTCATCGGGATCTCTCACATCAGATACTGCTCCTCGCCGTGCGCCAGCTTTTCTTGCACGAAACAGTCGCTGCAGACAAGTGATCTGCGATCTTGAAGCTCCATGCCACCATCAGCGTTTAGGTGGAGGGCACAAAGGTTAATTGTTCGGAGGTTTTACAGCATCTGGGGCGACAATCGAAAAGCACTAACCGGACAAGCTTTTCCGGACCTTCCGTTCAATATTCTCCTGCGAGATTCTTGTCAGACATATTGCACATGCAGTAGAGT
>BCLG01001351.1:13053-33019 GCA_001602295.1 Zoysia matrella | reverse complement strand
CCCCCCCCCCCCCCCCCCCCCATCCTCGTCTTCTTCAAATATTCTCTTACGCCACGTACGTTCTCCCTTCAATCATACGGAGTATACAGGTATATGTGCAAGGCATGGGCATATACGCCATCAGGCGTTGCAGATCCAGAACCCAATGGTCTGGTATGTGATTTTTCAAGAGTACGTACCACGAGCGATGACATCAGTCCCATAACGAGGCAGCTGGAGCGCAGGGCACGCCACTACCTCTCGTCTTTTCGCAAGACTCGCAGTTCGTGACCTGCTAGCTCCGCCAGCTATGGCGGAGTTTCCTCGCACGGGTCAAGAAAGCATCAACGGATCCGGCGAAAAAGCCACGCAAAATCACTGTGCGACCGACACGACGCCATTTTGCACGGACTCGTCGGTGGTGAGGAGCACCTCGACCTTGGCGGCCGATTCAGATTCGTGAAAGTGACTCAAAGCTGGGCATCGGGAAGAGGCTGGACGGACCTCGGGACACACAGAATATTACCGTATGTGCACGCACGGCCGCGGAGGCGCTTGGACTGGTAGCTCCCCGCGCATCGTGTTACCCGAACCGGTGCCCTGCAAGTCGCTCTCCGTGCTCTCGATCTGCATATTCTGCGTAGCGTCCCAGATCTCTTTCTACGTGCTTACGTTTGTGCTTGCTTTGTAGATCGCGCGCGCCAAGTCAGGACCCGGAGGAGCAGAGTTGAGTGGTTGGGAAAACTCGTGCCGGTTGCATTGGACGGCGGCGCTTTTGACTCACGGATACGTGGCGCGCACACTGTCTTTGCCAGATCCAAGTGGGAGGGGTTTATTTCGTGGATTGTTTCGCGGATCGCGTTCTGCAGGGTTCGTGGCTTTTCCTTCAGGTCACTCAAAAACCTGAGGAGGAAACGACTGGGGTCGGACAAAGAATAGGCCGCCGCATGGGCATCGCGATCTGGGCTTAGCTGTCTGCATTGGCTGCGGTTCAGCATTATGCATCTGACGGGTAATGCAACCGTAACAACTGCTTGCTCATCGCAAGCTCCTTGTTAATGTGACAGGAATGGATTAAGAAAATGCAGGGACTTGAGAAAGCGATCGATCACATGTTGCTGGTTGGTTGATGCAGTATCGTCCTTTTGCATCTTTTTGCTTACTTTTTTCAGATTGGAATAAACATTTGGTAGCCTGTGGCGCTCCATGATTAGTGGCTGTCATTAGTCGAAACAATACGTGATTATTTTTTCGTACATCTTTTTCTTCATTTTCCTTGGAAGGATCGGGTCTCGACTCGACACCTGTCCTTGGGCGATTCGCTTCCGCATGGACACTTGCTAGTGTGCCACAACAGAAAGAAATAAAACTCGCTCCTTTTTGAGTTGGAGTTGCTCTTCGCTGATTACGCAAGGGAATAAAGATGATGACCTTCTAACGATGATTTAGTAGTTGTGCTTTGTGTGCAGCTGGAAGAATTATCAAATGAAAACATTCTCTTCTGCCATGGAGCTGGGGGCTATAGGATGTCATGTCTTTGTAGCTCGGGGACAAACTAAAAGGAACGCGGGGTCAGAAAAGTTCGGGCTTTTCAGTCGCAGACGATCCCTTTCAACACATCGCATGCCTCCCACTTCAACCAGGAGCTATTTTATAACCACCTGTCTGAATCTTAAGCAAGCTCCAGCTATATGGCAAACAGCCATGAAAACTAATTATGATTTGTTCATATTCCTCGGTTGAACTGCACTCTTGATGTTTTGGTAGATAGTACTCGATCAAATTGTTTCCACTTGAAAAGTAATGTCATTTTAGTCTTCCTTAGCTGCATGGATGTGCTAGATGGCCATCCTTGAGAAAGTCCACATTCTATGCTGCTAACGCAGCACGTAATCTATTTGTCATCCATCTCTGAGAAGATCCGATCAAACAGGACAGAGCACCGAATGAACGCAATGTAGCAGTCACATGTCATGCTTCCTTCCTTGAGCTACATATGGAGAGAATTGATGCTGGTAATGTGAACACTATTGCGCGCGTAATTTGCGTATGCAGAGATGTGGAGTCGGATCGGAAAGTGACGCTACACCAAAACGTCCATGTTCATTCGCGTCCTGGCTGTCAAACTGAACAAACTAGAAAAGTTCTGAACTTTCCTGTTTCCTCCCTGTTATAGCTTTCTCGAAACCACTTACAGCCTTCCACTAATGTAGCCCCTAACTTCCAGTCTCCCGCTACAGTGCTATCTTAATTTCCGGAAGGCACCTAACTTTCACTATTCCCATCTCCCATGTCATATTATGAACCAAACATCTGGAAGTTGCTGGAAAGTTCTAGTCTTCATTTGTAGCTTTTCCTTTACCAAACTTCTCAATGATGATGCAATAAAACGCTGGTTGCCTTAAGGTAGGTTTTAAGTATATATTTGGATTGCTGAGTGCATTATTAATTTATGCGGCAAGGTCTTTGGAAGCAACCCATGTGATATGATTGGGCTAGATACGAACGATACGGTGCAACACTGCATGTGTATGTTAGGTTAGGTACCACACTTGATAAATGATGAACCAATGTGAGGCCTCAAACTGTCCACAATCAAATTAGAGAAAATTGTCATAATTTGTTGCCTACTAATTTTTTTATATTGGTTTCTCACCGAGAAACCATGTACATGAACATCATGAGGGAGTCAGCCAGTGCTGCTCTTACCATTTCCATACACTCAGCCATGTAATACCGTATATGTTTCTTATGTATCGTCTAGGATTTATGCAAGGGTTACTACGGACACCTTGGCTGTTGCTGAACTGTAACACCCGTAAATTTTAACCGAAAACTAAAAATCACTCCCGAAAAATTTCGTGATTAAACTTTATTTTATTCCTTTGCGAAATGCTAAAATGTCTGCAACTAAAAAGAGAATGCTAGAATTGGGAATTTCAAAATATATAAAATTAGAATTCTGACAAGTGCTTGATTTTTATTTTATTTTGGTCTCTTTTATTTTATTTTATTCTCTAAATCAATTTTCTTCTCAAATCTCTTATTCTTTTCCTGATATCTTCTCTTGGGCCGAGCCCTTTTCTTTTCTTCTCCCCACCGGCCCAGCTCCCCCTCTTCTCTTTTCTGGTCCGGCCCAGCCGCCCCGCCATTTTCCAGAGCTGACCCAGCAGCGCCCTTCCTCTCTTCACGCCACGTCCCGCGCACACGGCCCAACTTCCTTTTCTCTTCCCCGCGCCGGCCCGTTTCCTTTCTTCCTTTCTTCTCCCCCTCGGCCCGGCTCGCTCCTGTTCCTCTCTCATCTACCTCGCGCCGCATCAGCCGACCGCGCATGTGCGCGCGCCCGCGCTCCGTCGCGTCGCCCTGCTGCGCCTCGCACGCCGCGTCCTGTCCCTGCCCCGCGCATCACGTCCGCCCTTTGGCGAACTGGCCCTCCTTTCCCTTCTCGTGCAAACCCAGCCGGTCCCTACCGAGCTCGCCATCATCGCCACCATTGCCGTTCCGGTGCAAGCTGCGCTGCCCCGTTCGATCGCCGTCGCCATGCCGTCATCATTGCCCAAGGACTCAGAGGTCCAACGCCGCCCCATCACTCGTCGCTTGTCGTGTCCCATCAAGCTCCGCTTGCCTCGTCGCGTCACGGATCTCCCGCGCCCAACCCGAGCTCGCCACCGGCCAGCCAACCCATTCCCGCAAGACCATCATCACGTCGAGGGCTCAAAGCTTCGCTGCGCAGCTGCCCTGAGCCGTCCCGTCCTCGCCGCCGCATCAAGTCCTGGCATTTCCGGTTACCCGCGCGAGCAGCGTGCACCCAGCGCACCGCAGGTCCACTGTCGACGAATTTCCGGCCGTGCCCCTGTAGCCCCCTCTCTCGCTTGCCCTCGCCTCCGCCTATAAAAGCCACGCCACCCCTCTGTTTTCCCTGCCGAGCTCGATCCCAAATTCTCCCCAACCTCGGCCTTCTTCTTCGTCTCCGGCCGCCGCAGCCACCTCTTCATTTCGGCGTCGGTGAGCCCTCTCCCCTTCCCCTTCCTCTCGTTTCAGCACCCCACCGCCCTCTCCTTTGTTTCCCCTAACAAATCGAGGCCGTCGTGCAGCTCCACGGTGAACCACCATTGACGCCACGCAGAGGCCGACGAGTAGCTTCCAAGCTTCTACCGACTCCCGCTGCTCGACGTCCCCTACGCTTTCCCTCCGGCGAGCCCCTGCCCCGTCTCCACCGAGCGCCAGCTTGCGCCGCCGCCTCTCCTCGTCGCCGGCCGTGTCCAGGAGAAACCCGACGATGACAACCCCTTCGGTGAGCGTGCCTCGTCCTCCTCTCTCTCTCTCGGGCCAAACCGCGTCGAGTTTAGTGCTCCATACACCGAGAACGGCTTCTCTGGCGAGCCTCCGCCGGTGCTGCCGTCTTCCTCTGCCATGGCCGCCATCGAAATGGCGGAGCGCCCTCCAGCCGTCTGATCTCTTATCAGCAACTGGAGTTAAAACGTCCTTTGCCGCCCTTCGTGTTTTGATATTAGCCACTCGATTCCGATCCAAGGGTCTCTATTTGACCACGAGATCAAATAAATTCCACCCACCCGCTTCCGATCCAATGACTCGTATATGTCCACGTCATCCCTAAAATCCTATCCCCTCCTTTCAAAACCGATGGTCCAGATAAAACTAGTCCAATTATTATAAAGAAAAATAAAAGGAAGCTACTGAGCCCACCTGTCAGCCACTATAGCCAAAATGCTACGGCCACCCAAGCTTGTACACACAGAAATACAATTTAACATTTTTCTCATACACAAGTAACTCCACAAAAAACCAAAAATGATATTTTTGCATCTAAGCCCCTGTGCTTTCTGATAATAATATTTTTGCCCTATACTTTTACATAAAACCCCTTGACTTTATTTTAATTACACTTTAATACTAATCTTTTACACATTTACAAATTAGCCCCTACCCACATTGTTAATTTCGCAAAGATCCTTAGTATCTTTCCTAAATTACAAATAAGCCTCTATTACTTCGAAAATCCCTACCAACATACCCTACGCTTTCTTTTTATCACCATTTCTCTGTTTTAGCTCCGTTTTTAGCGATCAATATTGAAAACAAGGCAGAAGACAAAAAAATTTGCAGTCAACTAATGAAGATCTTGATTATTCAACTACAAATTCAGAAGACTGTCCTACCCAACCTTGTGACCAGATTGAGATATGTAATGAAAGCAAGTTGCTCTTCTGTTCTACACAACTGCAATTTCCTAAGTTTCTATAAGCTGCAATCAACCTAAATTTGTTACACCTTTCTTGGAACTAATTTCACTCTTTTTTTTCAGCACAAGAAAATGACATGGCACATCATTGGAATTGGGGCCGAAGTATGGGCAAAGAACTAGAAAGGATCACCAGAGGTTGAAATGCCAACATCCTTGGTGGAATAATTCTGAGGCAACACATCCCAATTCTTCCACACTGGAAGCACTACAAGAAGGATGAAACTCAAGTTCACCTAAAGAACTAAATGGGCAAAGTAGCGGTAAGTCATTCCCAAACAGGTTCAATTCATTTTAGTTGACCACTGTCCAATGAAAGTTCATTATATGCTTTGAAGATGTCTTCTGATATTGTTCCTCTTAAATAGGGTCATTTTGATATTGACACCAACAATAAGGCAATCATAAATGCATCCACTGACTTGCTCAAGGGTGGGCAACGACAGATGCGATATAGACTCAAGAAAGTTCATTTTGATGGTATACCTACTAATGAAGTGAGAACGACATCACCATTAGCAACCATGACTGACAAAGAATGGAGGGCTTTTGTGGCAATGTGGTCAAGCGCTAACTAAGCATAAGGTACGGAACTAAATGCTTATGTTGCATAAGGTACTTTTATGGCTGTAAGCTTTTTTCTATCGCCTATGTTCTGTGTTTAGTTTATAGTCTATAGCTACTAAAGCTGTGTTGACTGCTTGCTGGATTTATATATTGGAGTCCTTCGCTTGGTTTGGTAGCTCTGAAATTGTGTTGAGTACTTACTGGTTTTAGATCTATCTTTTTTTTTTTACTTGATGGTCTAGTTTCATACCAGGTGAACCAGGGCCTAGTTTCTTTTAATGACTCAAATCTATTTGTTTTGATAGATTAGTGTACCTGAACACAATAATTTTTTCTCTATTTTTAATCTAAATATTTTCCATTTATTTATGTATTTCAGTTCCCACATTATATTTTGTTTTCAATAGGAGAAGTATCTGAAAAAAAAGAGAGAGTCATGTTTCAGCAGAAAAACAGGCTCTAGTTACTTCATAGCACACTGCCACGTTGTAGTAAGTGTGAATTGAACTGTGTGAATTGTGCTATGTTGGGCTCTAATATTTCAGTTTGAAGCTAAATTTTGACTTCTGTTGTTTCATTCATAGAAGCAAGATAAATATAAAGATGTAGAGCCATCTTCGATTGATTTGTTCAAGGAGTGCCATTGCAGCAGCAGGATTGGATTTAGTGAACCTATCCAGAAAGTAATTGTAAGTATATGTCCTTTATGATTTTATAGTTGTATATAATGTCAATTGCACATTATAGTAATGACATTCGTCGTGACTTCTAAATTTTGTGATGCTGCCTGTTTATTGGACGACATGGAAGATTATGGCTGAACCTATAGAAGAAGGACAAAAACCTAAGTCTGCAACCGAAGTATTTTGTCAAGTGCTACCAAGATCCAAATTTCTTCAAACTTCGGGCATTGTGACTGCAGCCCTGAATAGAGGTGGCAAGACTGCTATTGCTATACGTATGCAGGAGCTAGATTTCGAACTTGATGCAAAAAAGTAAGAGTCAACAGCTGTCAAAGGTAAACTTGAAGCTCAGGAGGTTGAGTTGGTCAACTTGAAGAAGCATGCAAAGAGTTCATAAGAACAAATTGAACGCTTGCAGAGGGCACAAGAGAGCTATGCTTCTTCGAAGTTTGATCAACCTTGGTAAGGCTTAGCTTTCCTATTACCTTGTCGGAACATGTCGCAGTGGAAGATGCTTGGTGGATAATATTTTGTTTCAAGGTGCTTGGCAGATTATATTTTGTTGGAAGGTGCTTAGCGAATCATATTTTGTTGGAAGCTGCTTCACAATTGGCCTTTCTGTCTAATGGATGTATTTTGGTGGCTGAAAAAAAATCAGCATTATAGATCTTTGATATGTAACTGAAGTGAGCTCTGTTTGAGATTGAACTTTGACTTTATTCTAGAAACTGAGTTGATCTTTTGACATGGAACTTGGACATCTGTTTTGAAACTGTGACCATCTTTGACATGGGATTAATTATATAGTGTTTATGTGACGATTCATTATTTTCTGTTATTTGGATGCATTTAATCTGCTGTATGTTATGGGATGATGCTTAATTAGGCTATGTGCAATCCAGAATTGGCCAAGCCCAATAAAAATCTAGAATGGACCAATCTAGAATTTGCAATGAATTGTACAATATGGCTTATATTATGGTCAGCCCAATAATAAAAATGGACCAGTAAACTTGTCTAAAATAGGCTTGATTGGCCCAGCCACTAAAACAGGTTTTGCCCAAACCGCAAGGTCCAAGCCCAAAAAAAGGGCTGCCATGTGAGAGACACGTCACTTCCACATCACCCAATCTCTAAATTTTGTGACAATCCCAATCCTACATGGCATTTCCCCTGCAACAAGTTGTGACGTTTTTTACGCAAAATAGTGACCAAAACTAACGTCATAACTTAGTGACACATAGACACTACTACAAAACGAGTCTACGGTGTCACTCAAAAAACTATAACAATATCGACCCAACGTAATAGCCGACACTAACAAGTCCCAACAGCCCACAAACGTTACAACCCGACACTGTTGTGACAACAACAGTGTCGGACGCAAGTGACATCATCCTACAAAATGACACTAATAGCTAACATTATTCAATAGTGTCGGTTGCAGAAGACGTCACATGCAACCGATACTATAGAACATGACACCAGTGTCGGTCCTTGTTTACTTCATCCACATCCAACACTAGAAAGAAATACTATAGTGTCGGACAAACGTGGTCTAAGAAAAACCGACACTGATAATGAACATATCAGTGTCAGTCGTGCTGACGTCAAGTACAACCGAAACTAGTGTCTTTTAGCAGTGTCGATTTTTGGTGCCTTAGGTCAGGTGACACTGCTATCGCATGTATTGTGTCGTTTATGATGATCTCAATATGTCCAACACTGTTTGTTCATGTATAGATACACGTCCCCTTCCTCCTGTCAGGGCACTCTGTTCGATTCTGTTTCAGACAGTGTGTCCATACGACAGTCGAAAAATTTGGAACACAAGATAGGACGATTTTGATTCCATTTTTAATCAAAGGATATTGCTACAGGAGATAAATCTATGTCATCTTTGCAAGTTTTATGGTCTTATGATGTGGTTTTACTGTTGGTTTAGGGCAGGATATCGTGAGAGTTTGAAGTAAACCTAGCGTGTACAGGTGTAGATTTAGGGCGGAATTTTATAGATACCAACTAATTTTGTTGATCTCTTTGTTTTATATTGATTTGTCTAAGAGTATTACTACATAGTTAATTAGCTAGATCTCTAGTTTACATATATAATAAGACCTACACTATGGTGGGGGTGGGGCAGGGGAGAAAGTAAAAAATTAATTGTATATCTAGTTTTATATCCTTCATATTATAATTTTTTCTCTCTTTATTTATTTTTCTATTAGTGATTTGTGAAGATGGAGTACAGATCTTGGATGTACAATGGCGTTGGCGAAAATCCATTTCTATATTTCAAAAATGTCACTTCATTTGTCGAAGCCGCTGAGACCAGAAATGTACATCTGAAAACAAGAAGTGCAAGAATTTCACTTCATCTGAAATCTATTTTTATTTGTCAAAAATGTCACTTCATGTGTCCATGTAAGAAGTGCAAGAATGTTGTAATGTTTGACACGCCCGAAACAATCCGTGAGCACTTGTTGAAAAATGGTTTCATTGAGAACTACTCAATATGGACCAAAGATGGAGAGACACAAGCGAATACACCAAGCAGTGGAGAACAAGATTGGATACAGCAAAGAGAGGATAAGAGGTGAAAGCCACATCGAAGAGGCAAGGTCAAAAGTAAACAACACAGGACAAAGAGATGAAAGAAACAACGATGATTCTGATGTGGATCAAGAAAGTCACGATATTGAAGGCTTCAATGTCGAGGAAATGTTGCGCCACATTGGGCGCGAGGAAATACTGTTGAACAAAACGAGAGGCTTAGATAACTTACAGATTTTAGAGAAGGCTTCGAAAGACCATCTATACGCTGAATCAAACGGTTGTGATAAGGAATGCACGATATTGCAAACGATGCTTGATCTTCTCACACTAAAGGCCAAGAATGGGTGGTCAGACACCAGCTTCAATGAATTGCTAGAGCTCCTAGCCAAATTATTACTGAAATTGAACAATTTGCCAACTAGCACGTACCTTGCAAAGAAATTGTTGTCACCATTGACACTAGGCATACAAAAAATACACGCTTGTCCGAACCACTGCATATTGTACCGCAAAGAGTACGCAAACGACGTGAGATATCAAATGTGCAATGCCAGTCGGTATAAAAAGAATGATCAAAGTGACGATTCAGGTTCTGTGGATCAGCAAAAAAGAAACAAAGGGAGGAAGATGAAGAAAAGCATTAGTAGCGGTCTGGATGACCAAGAGGTCGATGAAAGAAAAGTTCTAGCACTTGTGATGTGGTACCTGCCAGTAATAGATCGATTGAAGCGACTATTCTCCAACTCTAGAGATGCTGAACTCATGATCTGGCATACGGCCTCTGATGGGCTCAAAAAGGACGAGAAGCTTCGACACCCGACGGATGCTCGACAATGGAAAACCTTTGACGTTAACCATCTTGAATTTGCCAAAGATCCAAGAAACTTAAGGCTAGGCTTAAGTACTGATAGAATGAATCCCTTTGGTGAGATGACAAACCCACATAGTACTTGACCAGTGATTCTAAGCCTATACAACATATCTTCATGGCTAGATTTATTTATGGTTGTGTCACAAGAGGAAGTATCTTATATTGGCTATCTTTATTTTTGGTCCTAAACAAGTTGGCAATGATATAGATGTCTTTTTAGAATCTTTAATAGAGGATATGAAAAAAATTATGGGAAGATGGGGTCCGTGTTTGGAATGCTTACAAAAAAAGAGAGCTTCATACTGTATGCCATGATTTTTGTTACCATCAATGACAATCCCGCACGCTTGACACTAACTGGACAGGTTAAAGGGAAGACAGGATGTGTAGTATGTCTAGACCAAACGTCATCAATATACCTTCCTTTCTCATGTAAGTTGGTGTACACGTGGCACCGACGATTCTTACCAAAAAAAAGCACAAGTATCGTGCAACGAATGATCAATTTAGGTGATGTGGCAACACATTCAGAACTTGCTAATTGGTGTGAGAAATATAGCAATGCTGAACTAATTCGGCAAAACTTTGAGGCTGAGCAGAAGAGAAATAATGAACAAGACTGAAGTTGGCTGAGCAAATGAAATTTTAGTTGTTAGTTCTATGTGAAGTATGTATATTCATGTATATGTGTAAATTAAGCTACTGTAGTGGATGAACTTGTGTACATATATGACCCTAAACATTCACTTTGTCAATACATTGTCTGTGTCAATATATTTTATTAATCTATCATTTGCATTTGATTTGTGTTATTCAGATGGCTCTTATTCAAATATATGAATGTGTAATTAAATACTAAAAGTGTCGGTTTTGTGACGTCACAGAAACCGACACCCCTAATCTAGGAAGTAGTGTTAGCCACGTGACGTCATAATATATGACATGAGAGTCCTGTAAACAATGTCGGCAAAATTGACATCATTGAAACCGACACTGTTGGTAGTGAGAGCAGTGTCGGTTGCATGACGTCAACACAACCGAAACCACAGTGGAAATACTAGTGTCGGTTCTATGACGTCATAATAATCGACACTGATGCTAACGTAAATCAGTGTCAGTCTAATGACGTCAAGAAAGTGACACTGGTATAACTAATAGCAGTGTCGGTCAGATGATATCATGTCATCCGACACTGTTGTTATTGTTACTAGTGTCGGTAGCGCTGATGTCATCGTGACAGACATTGAAGATACTGCTATCAGTGTCGGCCTAATGATGTCATTTGACTAACATTGATAATTTGATTCAGTGGCGGTTTCTTTGACCCAACATTGATTACCATTTACAGCAGTGACGTATGAGGAGTGTCGCAAAATTTGACCGACACTGCAAAATTTGACCCGATATTGAAGAGTCTTTTTTAGTAGTGAGAGGGACGCCGCTAATTTAGTGACAAAAAGAATTGTTTGGTCATAGATCACAAATAGAGACGCATGATAGATGACAAACTGATTTTTGTCATTGTCGCGTCATAGAATCTTGATAATGTCGATTTGCTTAGGTTCTATGACGTTAATGTATCGTCATAGAAGCTTAAATTTCTTGTAGTGACTATAGTTTAGACTATGTTTTTAGTTATTACTAGCTGAACACCTGTTACTTTCTCCATAGACCTTTGGAAGAATTGTATTCATTAACTAAAGTGCAACCAAGACAAATAGATCTTAGATACCCAGTTGTTGAATCATTTCAACACTGCTTTTCAATCATTTGAGGCCTCCACACATAAGCCTCAAGGAAATCAATGATAAGCAAATGAACAAACCCTACTCAGCATATCACTGTTTAGAGGAAATTCCTTGTGAGTCATTGAAAAAATTCATAATTCATTCTGAGCCACTGGAAAATTTGTTTTCCTTTACGTGCCTGAAGTCGAGATTTCCCTTCCCCTATATGCCACTTTCGAGTAGAAAATTACTGTGAAATATTTTTTCATCAAAGTTTTAACATGAAAACTAGATCACAAAAGAGAATTACTAAGATTTTTTTTAGAATTTTCTCAAGTTCTTTAGCACATCTAAAAATTAAAGTAAGTTAAATTTGTATGAAAATTTTAATTCATAATTTGTACTGGACTTAATAAAAAAGTTATTCATGGATATATGTTCTATCACCATAAAAATTGGCACGGATATTGAAGCAATGGAAGTTGTGTTTCCTTCAACCATACCAAAGTTGAAAAAAAAAAACAAATCCCTAAAAAGTAAAAGAAATTTTCTTAGGAATGGCATATAAGGGAAAGAAAAAAAGAACTGGAGGCATAAACGAATTTTTCAGTGGCTGAAAAGGAATTTAAAAAATTTTAATGGCTCATAAGGAATTTTCTCATCATTACTTCCATAAGAATTTCCGTCGGTTTGTCCCACTGTCAATATTTATCTGTTTGCTGTGAGACTGAACCATGAGTTTGTTAAGAATTTGCAGTACATTAATAAAAAAAGATA
Source organism: Zoysia matrella (assembly GCA_001602295.1). Lineage (NCBI taxonomy): Eukaryota > Viridiplantae > Streptophyta > Magnoliopsida > Poales > Poaceae > Zoysia > Zoysia matrella. The sequence goes on along the minus strand of BCLG01001351.1, from coordinate 20,596 downwards.
TGTGGAATCTAGCTCAGTTACAGCTTAATTTTGGGAAAATTAGTTACGTGACATTGAAATATCACAGATATCGAAATATACTATAAAATCTTTCAAATTCACTTTAGTACCAACACAAGATTATCTGTTTAGAAATAATAACACTCTATCATATTTTTCATCTTTCTCTTTCACCATGCCGACACAGACGGTCCAGAATATAAAAGTAGAGGATCAAAAGCCTGGAGATTCAATTGTGTATCATCAAAGAATAGGCCCAATTTGAGGATGCATACACCAAGAGGTTGAAACAGCTGGGCCGCGTTTCTGTGTATCGTCGCTCATATATATAGTGGAATTCTACTGCATCTTGAATAAATGCGAAAGATTGTGGATGCACCATGTACGGCAAAGCAATACCGTGCCCCGTACGGCCGTACGTAGACCGTTGATCTCACACTTCATTGTTCAAGTACACGTTCACATTTGTATCACGCTGCAACACTAGCACTGTCTAACGCACCACCGTCTTTTAACTCTATTTGTTTCAGCTTTTAGGTTAGCTTTTTCAGTTAAAAAGTTAAAATAAGTTTTGAAAAACTGACTTTTCGGAACGTTTAAAAACCTAACTTCTGAGAAAATAAATTAAAAGCTGAAAAACTCATTCAGAGTTGTTTTTTTATTTTTTGTGCAAAAAAGCCAATTATATATTAAAAAAACTAACAATCACTATTCTATCAGTCAATTTTTCAACTAACCACCAATTAACTTTTTTAAAAACTAAAAACTCTAGCTCAAATAAAAGGCCCTTAGCCTGGCCGCGTCCCCAAAGTTAAGATTTCTTTCTCGATGTGGAGCGCACTGTGGTTGCCTTCACGACCAAGCTTTGCACCGGTCAACACTCACTACAAATGCAACCGACCTGCCTCGTCGAACCATCCTTTCAGCGCAATCTACTTCACCAGTGTGCTTGGCAAGGAAGCCACATAGGCTTACGTGCTACCACTTCCAGTTCTCTCTGTCAATTTCTCCAGGCGTTCTTCCTGCTCTGCTCATCGGCCGTAACCCTGACGACAATGGAGGTGAGCAAGAACTGAACGTCTAGCTGCCCCAAATGCGCTTAGAGGCGAAATGCTTGATCTTATCAGATTGTTTTTTTTTTTTGCATTAGGCTTGTAATGAATTTTAATTTGGTGATGCTTGTATATTTGACATCGTCGTGCATGCAGGTGGCCGGACGGCAGCAGCAGTGGCGGATACCGGCGTTCGGAGAGTGGAACTACGGCCAGTACGACTACGGCATCGACGGCTGCAGGCCGCTCACCCCGTGCTTCGACGTCGTTGCTGGGCGGATGATTAACACACTTCCCGCACCCAAGCCCATCCAGGTATCAACAACGAGTTGACAACACTGCTGGTTCTATGATGATTGTCATTTAAACACATATACATGCCGATCTGAGTTCAATTTATATAAGGGCATGTTTGAATCCTATAGGATTTTGAGAATTCAGATAAAAATAATCTCATAGGTATCAAACAGGTGAGATTTTAAAAGATTATAAAATCTTATTATATAATCTCATAGATTTAAATATTATTTAAATTCTATATCACAACGCATATTAATATATTTAAAATAATAAAATATCGTAATCTAAATAGTTGGAACTTTGAATTTATAGAATTCGGATTTTAGATTCCAAAAATCTTGATAAAATCTCCAAATCCAAACATATGAGATTTTAAATTCTTAAAATCTGGATTCTAAAATCAAGAATCCGGATTATGGGATTCAAACGCTACCTAAGTATGTTTACTTGTTTATATGCTGAAATCCACATTAACAGTCCTTAAATTAAGCTTCCTTCCAAATAGAAGCCGACAAATCCATTAATGATCAAAATTAGTACTCCTGCTATTAAGATTTTTGTGGCGCGAGAAATGTAGAGGCAAAACAGTCAGCGGGCTCAGCGCTGCAGCCTGCGAGAGGCAGAGCACAGCCGTTGTGTCGAGGTCAACACGGGCGGACCCCGTCGGTCAAGGTGGGCCCACCTGCCGTGCCCCGAGCTTACGAAGCACACCTCACTCCTCTGCTCTCCTCTTCATAAACACGGCACACTCCCTCTGCCTTCCTTTCGTGACAACCATTTGTCTATCTCCCACAGAGATTCATGGAGGTATGTGGTAATCATATTTGCTTATGCCATTTTACGCAGTCGCAGTTACCTGCTACCCTGGCTCTGCAATACACGTCCTCTTCCCTCCGTCGCTGCGTGCATCTGCATCCATAGTTTCGCCTGGTCGTTTTCAATTTCCGAGAAGCATTTTTTGCAGATGGCGATGATGGTGATCCCTCGATTTTTCTCTTGCATTCAGAGGGCCAGGACGAAGGGAAACGCCCGGGCCCGGCGCGTCCCGGCGTTCGGGGAGTGGAACCACAGCGGCGACAGCACCTGGACGCCGGCGGCCGCCACCACCCCGTTCTTCGACCTCGCCGCGGGGCAAAAGCCGCCCGAAAAGGTATGCGCGCGTACGTATGCCAAACCCGAGCAGCACAGAACCTGTTGTCCACGTACGACTCGTATGAATACTCAAAAACATCTTGCTTGCTTGGTGCTCAATGATCCTTACCGCAGGAGAGGAGGTCAGGAGGCGGTGGTGGCGCCGCGGAGGCGATGCGGCGCTCGGCGGAGGCGTACGGGAGAGGGAGGAGCAAGGTGGCCGACTCCGGAGACTGCGCGGCGAGGAAGCCCGGCCTCACGGTGGTGCCCAAAGCCGTCGACGACGACCTGTACCGCGTCCCGTCTGACGTATTCTACCAGAAGCCAGCAAGGGTGCGTAGTTCTCCGGTGCAAAGCCGTTTGGTTTCCGCTCTAGTACAGTAACAAGTTACTCCATTATCATAAGCGTCAGTATCTGAGTTTTTATTATTAATTTGTTGGGGTATTTTTTCAGTTCTTCTTAAATCATGTTTTTGATTTAAAGTGAGCGCACTAACACGCAGCAATGTTGTGATCCAACACAGAGGCGTGGGCGCCTGAGGTTCTTGCTGATGGCCGGATGCTTCTTCTGCCAAGGAGGGACGAACACAGCGCAGTGACGGGATCCGGCGATCAGTACATGGCCGATAATTACCCTGCGCATTGCGGTCACGGGCTACGACACGCAGCTAATCCGGGCTCACGCTTCAGTGCTCGTACTAGTAGTCTAGTACTAGGAGTATTTCTTTTCTTGCCCTGTACTGTATGCACAAATGTGTGAAACTTTTGGTAGTGCTACTGTTATGATCGATGGACGGCCGGCAAGACGACGTGCCTGCCTTGCTTGAAATTGTGTGCGTACCTGCGGCATGCTGTGCGTGTCCTGACTGTGGCACTCTCGAATGCCACTTATCCCGAATAGGCGGTCGAGGTGAACTGGCTAGTGAATGTTAAATCTAGTGTAACTATATTCAGAAATATTTGTGTTTTTCTTTGTGAAATGTTAACCCCACACGCTCTATGGTTTCGTGTGGTTGGTGCTGGCAGCCAACTAAAGGGCTGTTTGGTTCATGCCATTCATGTAACATTCCAAAATTAGGTTATCAAATTATGGGCAATGCCAAATCAGAGGTTAGAAAATATTGTTTGGTTTGTAGCTTACGAACATGGACTCATGGTAATGCTATTTCAAAAAAAAAAAAACTCGCGGTAGTGCTAGAATTTACTAACAAAAACTAACGTTTAGATTGCAACATTACCGATACTTTCTAACATTTTTGCCTATGATATGTAAGGATCCACATGTCATTAATTTTTTATTTTTCAAAATATAATTTGGTGAGATCTTATTTTGTAGATAAAACGTAAGATTCTAATGATGTAAATAAATCATAATTTAGATAATAATGTAAGTAATAAAGCTATTTAGAATAGCTAATCAAGAAAAATTGGACTTTGTGCAGACCATTGTGGTAATGCCACCTATCAACAATCCTCTCTCTCTCTCTCTCTCTCTCAAATGCGTAGGGGACATGTTGGCAACTACAAATCATAGGCTCTAACCAAATTTTCATTAGGCAACACCAACATTTGGTGGAAAACCAAATAAAGACCAAATGTTATGGACACAATAACTTTTGGAAAGGTTTTCATTGGTAACAATCCAAACGTACCCTAAAACTGCAAAAATTGCAGCGTTTCATTCACTTACACATATTTTGATCTATTTGTGTTTCATAACGGTGCACTTGTATGGTTTCATATTCATTGAGTTTCTCCCGAAAACGATTCGCAAACTGAATCAAAATCACTTTGTAAATCATTTGTCTCATTTATTGAAACATTTAGGATTTCGTTAAAATGAAAAGGAGTTGAATCAAAATCACTTTAACACTATCTTACCCATTTCACACTTATAATATTCTCTTCATCCTTAAAAAATACCGTTCTAGTGTTTGTACCGGCAGAATAGTTGACGGGTGGTAGCCCCCTTGGGTCTGGACGAGGGAGCGGAGGTCTCGAAGGTGGGGACCGACTATGCAAGCCACGACGAGGGGGCGGTGGGTGCAGGACAACCTCTAGGGCAGGCGGAGTGGAGGTTGTCAGCATGTTGGCGGGCACCGCCAGCAGCAGCGGGCTCTGCTAGATGTCAAAGGTGGGGAGTTTGTCGACGGCCGAGGCAGACTATGAGGCCAGTGGGGGGAGGGGGCTTGTTGGGTGGGAGCAAAGGGGAGCTCCTCGGTGGGAGGCCAGTGGTGGAGCCGTGGGACCTCGCTGGACATTGGGGCGACTGGGCTGCCAAAGCTAGAAGATGGAGGCGGAGCGCGGATGTCAACAGGCGGCAAGGTGGTATGAAATGGCACTCTTTTGATGACTAATTTTGAATCCTTGGATGTTCTTTTTCAAGGATGGAGGGTTATGTGGTTTTAATCCGAAACACTTGAAGAATATCTTTTGGTTGTGATGCATGTGATTCACGTCAGAATATAATGTTTATTCTAGCTAATCTCACCCTGAATATAAACAACACACTTACTACGTTTTGGTTCCTGCAGAAAACAAAAAAACTCCAGCATTGCGTCTGTTTTACATATGCATCACATTGCAATTCAAAAACACGCGCATGCGTGAAAAAAAAGAAGAAGAGTTAGAAAAAACACGATTAAGGCCCTCTTGATAGAGCTTCATGGATCTAATTCTCAGGTAGAATCAAGAAAGCTTTATCAAATACTGTTCTTAGAATAAGTGATTCTTAGCTAATTTTGTGAAGTGATTTTCTAAAATAAACTAAATAGTTGGAAACTAAAAAAAGTAATTTTTTCTGATTCTTTGAAGTGTGTCTCTGTATTGATTTCAAAATTTTATCTTAGAGCATCACTTCTAAAGATACTCACTTTTAGAAAAGCTATGCCAAAGGAGGTCTAAGTGGAGCGCAAGCAGACATCCTTTTTTACCGTACGGAAAACACGATTAAGTTGGATCCAAAATGATAAACAGGGTGTATCTTTTACTGATCATATACAAACAGTTAATATCGTCACGAATTCTCCGTGGGATCAAGAGGTTCCCCGTTCCCGACCGTGGTCTGCGCATAGGCAGCAATATGCCTGTTGGCATCCGCGACATTTGTTACAGCCAATAGTCATTTCACGCTGCTGCTCTGCGTTCATCTCAGCCTTTGACACTGCCGTCCCTGCGGCGCTGCCGCCTGCTGGACACAGTGGAAGAAGAGGGCAACCTACCGCTGGTCCTGGCTTGTGTTAGTACATGGACGACGTCACTAAACCACTGCTGGCCACACGGCCTTCATCTTTCAAAGATAACCTCGTACTATTACTAACTCCGTCGCTAAATATAAGCATTTCTTAATTTAGTCAAAGTCAAACTTTTTTTATTATTAATAATATAAAATTAATAATATTTTATCATATATAAATTATGTTACTAGATTCTTCATGAAACATGCTTTTTTAATATGTAATTTTTTATATAAAAAATTATTTAAATTTATAGATATTATTAGTCAAAGTTGATAAAGTTTAACTTTGACCGAACCCAGAAATGCTTATATTTGAGAACGGAGGGAGTATTAAATTCACGCATCTATCCATGGTTTTGGAAACCGGTTTTCGCTTTGATTAAAAACCCGCCGGTTAGCCGGTTTTACTACAGTGCTATATTCGGTTTTCGCTTTGCTTAAAAACCCTATACCGAACCAGACCGATTTAATCGAAAACCAAAAAAACCAACCGATTTTTACCCGTTTCCAAAACCCTACATCTATCTAGTCACACTGATCCCATATGTCATTGTTATGTGCATGAGAGATCATCGTGCATTGGCCATTTATATTGAACTGGGAGTGCGAATAAATACATTGGTAAAAGAATACGTAGGTTACTGGTTTTTGTAGTGCTGAAAACAAAAGATGAAAAGCAATACTTCATTTGTTCTAAAATAATTTTATGTTTGAGTTTCATACCATTTATCTTTGATAAAAAAATTCTATAAATTTAAAATATGAGCTTTATATTTTTAAATTAATCATAAAAATACTTTCATGAAATATATAATCTATATTATTAAAAGAGCATTTGCTTTTCAGGCCCTCTTATTTGATATTGCTTATTTACTTTAAATTGCAAATTTAACCACCATTTACTAAAAGAATGCTCAAATAAGTAATATTTTGGGTCAAATTGCTTATTCAGACTCTAAAAGCAAGGTCAAGTAAGTAAAATTGAAAAAATGAGGTTAAATTAGCTACTATTAAGCTTCAAATCATTAGTGACAAATTTGATTAAATCTGGAGTAAAATTATTCTGAAACATACGAAGTATTTTTTTCAAGAAACCTAGAGTGCGCCATGGCTTCTTCGTGCATCGTGTCGCCACGTCGAGCAGTGTTGTGCCGTCGTGTCATCAAACCGTGACGCCCAAACATGGCCCATTGCAGGTCGTGTTTTTTTTTTTGGACAATTGCAGGTCGTGTTGCCGTCATATCTGCTGGTCTAAAGGCCCAAGTATCTTTCTTACTATTTTTTACAGAATTTAGAAACAAGTATTAATCTACCAAAACATAAACTTTATTAAGTACAAGTTTTGCCTCTTAAAAATCTCTGTTTAGCCTAGTATGTCTGAGCCTTGAAAATTATTTGGGATTTCATTTATTGACCTTGCCAAAATTGCTCGAGCATTAGATTCCAGGTGTAAATTAGGGCTCCTTTGAGAGAGCTTCCCTGTGAAGTGATTCTGTAGCTGAAAGTGATTCTTTTTTATTTTCTAAGATAAACTCTTAGAATCAGAACAGAGAATCACTTCAAATAATTAAAAGAAGTTACTTTTTTCAGCTTCTAACGGTTTAATTCATTTCAGAGAATTATTTCACAGAATCAGATAAGAATCACTTCTTAAAAAACAACGTTTGGTAGAGCTCTATGAGCTCTACTAAATGGGCTCTTACTATAGTTTCAAAATAAAAAAGCCAAGGAAACGATGACCTTTTTAGGACCAAATAAAGGAATTCTTTCTAGTTTCATGTATGCAAAGTGGAATTACAGTACCCTCAACCCATTGGATAAA
>BCLG01001351.1:0-13043 GCA_001602295.1 Zoysia matrella | reverse complement strand
ACCCATTGGATAAATCAACTCACATACTGCATCCTAAAAATACCGCTAATGCGTGTATATAAGAAAACAAGCATGTCTAAATATACTAAAGGGTCATATGCCTGGTAGTTTAGCATCTAGTTCTTCGATTCACGGCAAACATCAAATGGTGTAGGGACAAGAAGAATTTCTCCTTTCTATGCATGGTCTGTACCACATTTGTCATATACTCCCTTCAATTTTAAATATTGACACTGTTAACTTCTAACATCAATTCTGACCATTTATCTTATTCAAAAAAAACTGCTCAAATGTGTACAATTATCAGTTGTGTTTTAAATACCACTAAAGATAATGCAAATTACAATAAAATATATTACATTTAATAAATGCTCGCCGAGGCTAGGTGGCAGAAACTCATTTATCCAAATTACAATCGGTTTTCTAAAAAAATTCAATGACATATAGACCCACATATCATACTAATGTACCCTAAATTTGGTACCAAATGTCTAGGCCGTATTTTGGTAAAAGCTGAACTTTGATAGCACCAAATTTTGATAATACTTACATATGTAACAAACCAAACAACCCTCTAAGCTTCTCGTTGTGAAAAATTTCGACCTTGTTTGTTTCAGCTTTTCAGCTGACTTTTTCAGTTAAAAAAGCTAAAAAGTCAGAAGTTGAAATAAATGGAGTTCTAAAAAATTTGTTTTTCAAAAGCTAAGAAGTAAGGTTCTGATGAAATGAAGTAAAAGCTGAAAGGCACATTTTGAGCTGATTTTCTAGCTTTTGTTGTGTTGAGAAGTTAAAAATATATTAAAAAACTAACATTCAAATTTTATTAACCTATTTTTTAAACTAGCTACCAACCAACTTTTCTAAAAGCACAAAAACAAAAGTCCAAACAAACAGATCCTTCGTAATATTTCCAATGTTCCGTACTTGATTAGCAGGCCGCATTCCGTTCAGTTTCTGATTTGCGGCCATAGCCCACGTCTCTATTCAGCTCCCGCTTCCATTTCCTCAAGTTTTGGGCCGTTCCCGGTTTCGATGGATGAACGAGAGGCCCAGAAAAGTTGAACCCTAAACTAGTGGTTGGCTGGTTGCTGTTCCGCGGCTCAATCACTTTCCCAGTTCCCAACTGCATCTGTTAGTAAAAAAAAAAATTCCCATCTGCATTGCACAACGACACGGCATGCGCCATATATACTGCGGTATCGGTTCGTGTTGCGCATGCGTGTACCACAAATAGTACTTGTATTTGTTCTGACGACGGAACTGACAGCTGGATAGATGGATGGATGGCACCGGTCGGCCAGCAGCCCCCCATCGTTTCCGTGTACTAGCAGCTGCAGGCACGGTTCAAAGGAAGGACACGGACGATTGAACGTCTCGTCTTTGACGCGTTGCGCCGGGAAAGGGGCGAGGAGAAGCATCCTTCTATGATGAGTGGGTGTCAGTGTCACCGTCGCTGACACAGTTCCGGTGTACTGCCAGTTTTCCCCTTCCGGGTTTTTCTGCGCGTCGATCGATCTCGCGGCGTGATCCCTGGCGCCCTCGCCGTGCGAGTTCGCGCCGATTGAAACTTTCTCTCGCGCTCTGTGTTCTCCAAGAGGTTAGGCCTCCAGAAAATTTTCTTATTTTCTCGCGCTCTGTGTTCTCTAAGCTTGTACCCTACTCCAGTTTATCCGTAGGATAAGACGCACGTATATCAAGCTTGATAAACCAACGGCAACTGTACAGAGAACGTTGCAGACCGCGCACGTCGCGTCGACCCGGCCGGAACATGCGCCGGGAGCCAAGGGTCCAGGGACAAGGCTCGTGCCCTGACCAGGCTGCCAGCCCGCCCATTCCTTCCGATTCCAAGCGGAGTGACCCGACGACGCTGCGCGCGGCGCTCTCACGTCGTCCTAGCCGCGCCCTACGCGACGGACGCCCACGCCGCTGCTGCGGTCAGCCCGACATGAGCCACAGTGGCTGCGAAAAATGGGCGCCCGCCCGGCACCGCCGCGCGCACCGGCAGTGCGCTCAGCACCGCAGGACGCACAGCTGCGCCTGTTGACCTGACCCTCTATCTACTGCTACGAGTAGGAGTACTACTACTGGGGGCCCACCGTACCATGGCCGCCGCCCGCCTGAACATGGCACGCGCGCTGCACGGCTGCCATCCATCGATCGCCTTCTGTGACTGTGAGACCACCGAACTTGCTCCACTGGATGGATGTTTCCACATGGAGAAACACAAACATTCCCACTCCACTCACGCTCCCAGCCTCCACCATGTATCCCCGCTCTATAAATACGACTCACGCGCTGCGGATTCAACCGACGCTAGTGCCCTCTGGCTCCTCCAACCACGCCCTCCGCCCGTCTTCTGCCACCGACCGACCTTCTGCGTCCTGGAAACTCCGCAGCCATGAAGGTTAGCAAGCTCGGGGAGCTCCACGCTCTGACCATCTGTGCCCGTCAATGCGTTGCGGGCGTCGCACTGCCTTGTCTGTGGCCTCTTCTTATGTGCGCATTCCTCTGGTTGTGTTCGTGAATGCAGAGGCAGGCGAGGGCGAGGCGGCAGCGCATCCCGGCGTTCGGAGAGTGGAACTACGGCTACGGCGGCGACTGGCCGGTCACACAGTACTTCGACTCCGCGGTGCAGGCCGGGCTCGTCATGGCGGTGCCACCTTCGCCCATGCCCGTCAAAAAGGTGACCGAATCTCTGACGTTGCTTCCATGTCTCTCTCTTATAGCTTAATCTTAATCAAAATGTCGCGACGGGAATGGTGTTAATGCTTGTCGTCGTTGGATTTTGTTAATTCAGTAATCATTGGTTCGTTAGCTTCTCAAAATATCATTCGCTAGACCAAGTTACCAAAGCAAGATTAGCATTGTACGGATGATGGCAGCCGTCGTGTTGTACCTTTCTAGTACTAGCAGCAAAGCAAAGTGTGCAATCAGAATCAGTTACTATCAACGTCAAGCTCTGTCACTGAAAACTATACTAAAGTAGCGTTAAGAGACAGGGGACGAGTTAGTAGTACAAATGTGCTACTCCTCACATGATGAAATATGCTCGAGTCGTATTAGTTGGTCATCCAGTAATGATCGTGTTGTTGGTTTTGTGTGCCTTTATTATTAGGCTGTGAAGTGGAGTGACAGCGCCACACTGGATGACGAGAAGAAGCACAGGGTGGTGGTGGGGCTGGGCGAGCACGGGGCGGTCAAGAAGCAGGGGAAGCAGAGCAGGGTGGCTGACGCCGCGGCACACGCCGCGGACTACACCAGTGACAACGAGGCATGCCGGGTGGTCAAGGCCGTGGACCAGGACCTCTACGAGATCCCTCCTGATATGCTCTGCCACAAGCCGAGGGTAAAGCCTGCTCATCTAATTCCTAAACCTAACCAAACATGTTATTTACATGGTAGTATTAGGAGTTGTTTATAAGTACGTGTTTATCTATGTTAATAATCTTTTGTTTTCCCCTGCAGCAGAAGAAGCTGATGAGGAGCGTGTGGCTGGGCTGCCTGGGCCTCAGCTGCATCGCCTAGGGATCCACCACCGGCTTCCGTCTTGCCTCGGACGACCGCTCGCCACATGACGCCTTGTTTCGTGTGTCCCATAGTAGGTGTAGAAGTAAACAGTAGCGGCAGCTGAAAACCATGGCCATGATGATGTTGTCACACACGGTCCAAGCCTTCTTTATAATTTTGCCTTCTCTCACCACCGTCTCCCTCCCACCGGTGTCCGGTCGTCGTGCGCGCGTTCAACCAGAGACCCGACGCGACCCGGCGCCAGCCGTGTCCGGCAGCGTCATTTCCCCGTGCCCAAGGCCACTCGAGTGCCGCTTTTCCAGGACGCGCCACGGACCGGAAAAGCTGTGTTAGCAGCGAGAAAAAAGGAAAAGGTTGATGTAACCCCATAGTTTTTTGAAAGGAAACAGGGGAGACGGGGAAAAGCCTTGTCCCACGGCGGCCGGGACCTGTTCTGTTCAAGCGATGTGTTATATCCATCGCTCTGTCCTTTGTGTCGTGCTTAGGGCCTCTTTGTTTCAGGTATAGCTTATTGCGCCATGAGCGGGTCCGGTCCTCCTCTGGGGACTTGGGACTCCCTGACGGATCAAATCGCATTGGAGCACTCGGCCGTGGAACAGACGCTCTGATTTGTGACTTGATGTTGGTTGGTCGCCGTGACACCGGCTTTGTCGCGAACGTGCGTTAGTATTCGCATTTGTTAGTGTCGTTGTAGCGCCTCTAACATTGGCTAAATCATCTCTCAGCTCATTTACCGTCATTGGATTTCTCTTGTAGGCTGTAGTCTTTGCCTCGTACGAGTACCCAGACGCCGTTTTTGTGGTTCCATTTGAACAGTCACACGTTGGACAGGATTTGGGGTGGCTGCGACGCTGTAAAAGTCATTCAACATGTGTACTTGCCTCAATGACCTGACTAAGCACGTCAGCATGACATGGTTTCTGGCCAGCAGTACATGGCAAAACCAAACCTGACAACATGTCTGAGAAAAATGAACTTTTCTGTAAATAATCGGACAGTAATTTTGATGTGACTAAATTTGTTTATGAAAAAGAGATTTTTTTTTATTTAGCTCTAAAAAAGTCACCGTTTCTTTTTGAACTTTCTATCCATTTCTCCTTTCCGTTAGTTTACGTCACTGTTAATTTAAGGGTGAAATGATCATTTTACTTGAATTATCACAAGTTCAACTTGTATTTGTGATAATTTGATGGTGCACTATTTTTTAAAATAAAATCATAACATTATTAATTAACATATACTATATTTTAACATGAAATAGTGTTAATTTTTTTACAAATTCAAGTTCACACTGTAGTGGTTCATTTGTAGTGGTTCATTTTATGGAAAGGTAAAATGATTATTTGATCCTCTATTTAACACAGGTGCTTAAACTAACAGAAGGGTAAAGAAAAGAATGAAAGTTGAAATTTTGTTCAAATAGGAAAGTTCAAAACCAAAAAATGTCAAGAAAAGAAGCAGTAACCTTTTTAGACAAAAAAGGAATTTTTATATTTTTATATTTTTTTCTTTAAAATTAAATTAATTTCTATGAATTTTTTTTTAATGAAATTTCTACATTCCAATAGGACTTTTTTTATAAAAAAAATCGCAAGTCCTCCTATGAAGTAGCATGAGCTAGCAAACCATAATAACGGATTGTTTTCCTGCCCTGCTTTTCCAATCCTCTGATGTATGAAATTACGGGAATGGCAAAGGGCATCATATCATGCACTTATGCCATCTGTCGCAAGTATACTTGAGAACTGCTTTTTGTTGCTTCCTGGGTGTGTCTCTTCTATTTTGTTAGTACTAGGGCCTACCTTTTCACACATTTTGAGCGATTTAGGAAGAGATAGTTGCGAGGAGAAAAACTAATGCTTAGCAATGGTAAGGTCGGTCTAACCTTTTGTGCAAAAAGACAGTGCTCGTACAGATGAAATTTGCTTGTACGTGTTTGGTGCTGCCATAGCAAAAGTCGATGAGCAGAACAGTACTCAAATAAACTTCTCTCTTCATCGAAAAAAAAAGCTGCTCTTTCATTATCTGAATATCTATTGACGGGTATATATATAACAAAAATCTCCTATTTGTGGCAAAAACGTAATATAAAAGCTATAATTGAATTCTTAGTAGTATCACACGGAGCCATGTTAATTTCCTTTAAGTTTTCCATCATCCCCTAATGTATGAAATTGCGGAACGGTAAAGACTGAATACCACGATAGAACAACACATGATGCCATTGGTGGCAAAGCTCTTTACTGCTTCCATGGTGCCGTCTTCTTTTAGCTGCCTTTCGATCTTTTAAGGGTGGCCGTTGAAAAGCTAATGAGTAGCAATCCGAAAGCTTCTTTTAGTCCGTTGAGCAAGAGCCTTTTGACAAGGCTTCACGCTGAGGGAGTGGTGGTAATAGAAAATGAAGCTAATTTCCTAGTGGGTGCCACTAATTATCAGGTAATCTCTTGCATGAGTGTTCGTTGGTGTCATGGCACTCTGATTGCAGTGTTTGTGACTGGTCTTAATTATAACTCAATCAAATCGAGTATTGTTCTTCCCGGGGCTGATCCGGTTGATTGCTGAAGATTGAATAAACGTTAAAACATGTGCATTCAGTTGTGCAGATGTTTATATCGAATTTTCATTTTCACATCACATGGTTGTGTGTGCACTGCTGTTGCCATTCAAATCGTCGTGTTAATAGGCTGTTCTTCTTCACGTCTGAGGAAAAACAAAAACTGTGTTCTTTGCTCTCAGAAAGCAGCCTCTTTTCCAGCCGCATCTTCCGCTGAACATTCAGTTTCGTTGTGTTTCTATGCCGCCTCTGGCACTGTATTGGGCCCGCTAGCACTCAAAAGTCCTAGGTCTAGCTGCCATCAAACACTCAGTGTTCTCATCTCCGATCCTCTCCAAGATGCAGCTGTTGGGAACGGCATGCTCGCAGAGTTTACAGTGACCTAGATCCTGACTATCGATCTACTACTCGAATCCGTTTATATTGTCCGGTATCTAATCGATTGCGTTGCTCGGTCAAGTTTTGGCGCATTTCCAGCCCCACCTTCGATTCCTGGAAGAAAAATGGGAGAAAAACCATTGATCTTTCACGTGTAAAATAATTAAGTTGGCTCGAAAGCTGCAAACCGGACTAGTAGCTTGAATGTGAGTACTAGTACTAGGAGTAAAACGGAAGAAGATGCATGCTGGTCATAAATCAGGACCCTACTGTATCTATAGTTATGAAACCGTTTGCTTTGGTTAATCAGTGGTGTCTGGTTTTCAGCTAATGGATCAAACAATAAGATAGAGGTTGACTGGCTGAATGCACTGACGGAACGTCTTGCTGGCCTAGGAGCTGCGAAACAATGCCTGTATCGTTTTCAGCTACTGGATCAAATACTAACGCGCTTCGAAACCTGTCGCCCTGCAGATCGAGCGCGCTGGGGCAGCAGATCTTTACATTTACATGAAATTCAACGCCGAACTGAAGGAGTATAGTAGAAGCTCCAGCGAGTGGCCGCATTAGTGCCTGACAGTCTGAGGAAAGGAGAGCAAGAAGAAACAGGTTACGTTCCACTGCTTGCCCTCCCCATCGTAACTGGTGGAGTAAAATGACACCTTTTACTGCTGCTCGCCGGTGCACGCATTGGTACCATACCTTTCGCCGGTGTCGCCCGTGTAACCCGCAGGACCGACGTGACGGCGATGTGCCGTGTCGCTTGGACCGACTCGGTCGACTGCTCCCTTCTGTGCCGCGTCCTTCCCGGTGACAGCGAAAACCAGCCGTGTGGTAACCCTGCCTGAGTGCCTGGTCGCTAGTACAACTACCAATGCTTCTTCCTGTTCTCTCCTGGAGTACTATAGGACTAAAAAATTGGAAAGCTAGGAATAGCAGCGGTGCAGAAAGGTGGATGTAACCCGGGGCGCTGTCCGCCGTGGCGTGCGACTGTGTGCCGGCCAGGTAGGGGCGCAAGAGGATGAGCATGGGAAAAGCCTTGTTCCACGGCTAGTTCGGGCGGGCGATGGGGCCGTCGGCATGAGAAAGATTACTCCAGATCGCTAAGAACACGGGTGATCTTGTGTGGCGCGGCGGTGCGCGAGACTTGGGCTTCTGGAGACTCACGAAGGAAGATGGTGGCAGCTCAGCGGGTTAGCGTCGCGTCGGGTCGCTTCGTCCGGGGACACAGGCGACATTTTCGGCCGCTCTACTCGAGAGGTGAAATCTGTGTCTTTGGGAAACGGGAAATTGTTGCGAGGGATCACAGAACGCGTGTCAATTTTTGTTACATGTGGCACACTCCATCTTGTAAAAATTAATAAAAGAGTTCTTTAGTTTTGCCCGGACGACGGTCTAATCCACTCTTTGACTAATAAAAAAAGAGATACTCTCTTTATATCTATAAATTTAAATCGTTTTGGATAACGACACAATTTTTAAAGCATAATTTTAACTCTTATTTTAATATATATATATATATATATATATATATATGTATATTTTTGTGAAAATACTTTTTAAGGCGAATCTAATCATATGGTTTTCATATTTTTAAACTTAACAATTTTAAATTATTCATAATTTATATTTTCAATGTTTAATCAAAATAATATCTAAACAATTTGAATTATGAGCACGAAAGATGTGGGCGCAGCAAGCTAGGAGTAGTAGCGGCAGAGGTGGTGATCACGAGCATCCAATAAGGTGCTGCACATTTTTTACCATGGGAGCAAGTTTCTCACTTTGAATGTCAGAAGGTCACTTGTTTGAAGATGGAGGGAACAATAATTGCTAGGCCATGTAGACCGCCGAGGACTTTTAATTGTACTCCCTCCATCTCATTATAAATGATGTTTTTAATTTTTTAAAATCAACTTTTGATCATTTGTTTTATTTAAAAAATATAAAATACAAAAATAAATAAATCAAGTTTAAAATACTTTTAATAATAAATTATTTTATAATAAAATAAATACTCCTATTTCATAAATTTTTTGAATAAAATAAACGATCAAAAATTAATTTTATAAAGTCAAAAACATTACTTATAGTGGGACGGAAGGAGTAATGTGTATACTAGTGTTTGAACAATCTTTTTTTAATAGGGTTTGAACAATGGTACCAGCCTCATCTTGCACCAGATGATCCTGGATACTTTGGGTGCTTATAAACTGTTACTTGGATCAAATCAACTTATCGGAGACTTAGGACGGGCTTATATAAGGTTCGTATGTGGTAAGAATATTATTATTTCACTGAGATGACGCACCGATACATGGGGATAAAGTAGCGCTACCGTTCCGTCAAGCTCAGGTAGCTCTGCTAATTACTTGTGGTTCGGTATAACTATTTAATATTAGTTGCTACATGATAATTAGCTATGACAATTAATTATTAATATTAATTAGTGATGTTTTATGATAACATGGGTTATGATTACTAATACTACCTCCGTTCCAAGATATAAGCATCTCAAGGTTTAGTTAAAGTCAAATTCTTTTAACTTTGACTAATAATATCTTGAAAACTAAATATTTTCTAATATAAAGAGTTATATATTATAAAAGTTTTTCATGATAAATTTAGTAATATAATATATATACAATGAAATATTGTTAATTTTTCATTAGTAATAGTGAGTTAAAAATGTCTCACTTTAATCAAAGCTAGAAATGCTTATATTTTGAAAAGGAGGGAATAGTCAGTAAGGATTAGTATTAATTATTAATATTTTTTCATTGACGTATGATTATTTTCAAAAAGGGGAAAATTCCTTATCACCCCATCAAAAAAGCTTCAAGTTTATTATCACCCACTCAAATTTTTAAATTTCCTTCCACCAATGTTAATTCTTTCCTTATTAAACACTTATCCATTTTGAGGTTAAAAAGGACTTATTTTGCCCCTTACCGTTTTTACTAAGTTTTCATGTTACCTACTCCTTCCGTTCATAATTACTCTATAACTCTTTCTAACTTAAGTGTAAGAATTAAGGAGAAGTGAAAAAGTATGGTGCATAAAAAATGAAGAAGAAAGATAGAGATAGAGATTTAGTGAGAAGAGAAAGTGTATGGGAAAGAAAGAAAGATGTATTGAAATGTGAGAATTACATATATTGGTGAACAAAATTTAAATTGTTCAAATTAAATTTAAAATTTTAATTTAAATGAAATTTGTTTCTTGTGAAAAGTTTTGAAGTCCACAAAGTTTCATATTTTTTTTGAACTCAAAAACCATGGCGGTTCAATTAAAGAGCAACAATGCACCTGAGAAGAGAAATAAGGAACAAAAAAATGTAAAATGAACAGGGCCCACATGTCAGTAGTACCACTGCTCACCGATTAAATAATGAGAAAACTTAATAAAAAATAATATAGGGACAAACAAGTTTTTTTAAACAAAAAATGACAGGAGTGGTGAATAAGCAAAGAAAAATAACATTAATAGTTGAAAAGAAAATTGAATTTTAAATGGGTAATAATGAACTTTAAGTTTGATAAAGAATTTTCCCTTAAAAAGCCATGTTTCCTATACTAGTAAAAACTATTCGAAAAATGAAAAAAATGCACTGTTTAGAAACCGATTGCCACTCCATATGTAAAGCCCATTCAAATCGACCCACGTGCCAGCCCAGTTGAGCGTCAAGGTCCAGATCAGGTGTCACACACACGAACTGGTCGGCTCGGTTCCTCTTTGTAATGGAAAAAATGGTCGGCTCGGTTCCCCGCGTGGAATAAGCTAGTGTTTTCATTTCCCGCGCCCAACTCCGGCCAGGTCGCCGCGCACTCGTCCCCTCCACTTCTCAGACTGCCGAGTGCCGAGCACAACCCTTCTCAGCCACCCGCCCTGCAGCCCCCGATGTGCGGCCGGGCACGTTGCACCCTCACCGTGGCCCAGGCTGCAAGGGCCTTCGGCTTCCCCACCGCCTCTGCTGGCGGCGGCGGCGGAGACGTCCCCGCCGTGCCGACGCTCCATATCGACCGGTAGGATGAACCTTGTAGAAACGGGGATTCTTCACCTTGGCGGTCTAGCAGTATGTCCTCATGCTTGCGAGGCTTTGGTTTTGGGGGCGCAGGTTCCGGCCATCTTACAACGTGTCCCCGGGAGCGTATCTGCCGGTGGGCACCGTGCGGGCGCGGCCAGCGGGCGGTGCCGACGGAGGAGGCACTGAAGAGGTGGGCCCGGTGATCCAGTGCATGAAGTGGGGGCTCGTGCCCAGCTTCACCGGCAAGACGGAGAAGCCCGACCATTTCAGAATGGTATGCATGGTCCAATTGTTTGGCTTCACTCGTAACTTGCTGGTATCTTTTTCCCATGAGTGGATGATACTTTGTGCTAATCTTTGATATGTTGATAGATTAATAGGGGTAGCAAAATGAAGATGAGAATCTGTGTCAATGGATTAATTCGTTGGGGCCAATGTTGGATTAGATTTGTACAGAAGCATTATTGTGAAGAATGTGCGAATTGAATGCATATTTAGACCGGTGAAGTATTCATAAATGGTTAAAGGGGGCTTTATTACATTGATTATTGATTCATTTGATTTTGTGCAACAAGTGGTCTTTTGTTGGCCCGCAGATATTTGATTGTTATTTATCAATTGTTTCCATTCATTCTTTTTTTTTTTAAAAAAAATATTGTGTCCTTCCTTAAAAGTTGGATTACTATAAAAATAAATGGATAAAGCAAGTTTATGGGATTGCTAGGCCAATTTATCTATAAAAGTTAAAAGGTGTATGTTATCATTTTACATTCTATTCTATCTATCACACAAGACTGGTTAAAAGATTGTGTGAACCACTGAATTTTCTCGCAAATAAAGTAATATTAACATACTCCTTCCGTCCCAATTTATAAGTCATTCTGGATTCCTCCACTTTTCTCAAATTATAATTTGTTCTCGCTTCCCAATACTATTTCTCTCTTCCCAATATTTCTTCATCTCTATCTATCCTCTTTTCTACATCCCATCTTTTTACTTTTCCTTAATTCCTTCCTATGCCCAGACTCCAAACGCCTTATAAATTTGGATGGAGGGAGTATTATAAAATTGTGTTTGTTGAGTATGGAAGATTTCTCTGTGGTAGCTGGATTTTAAAGTTGTATTTTTTGCTGATTGCTGCTAGGAGTCGTCATTTCGTCTTACTGCATCCTTTGCATGACCGCGTATTTTTTCTCATGCCTTTCTTATTTCTAGAATTGGCTGGATCCGCGGTAGGGCCCCAAGCTGTTGATTCTGCAGAAATTGCAGGATATGGGACTGCTGAACTAGCTGTAGTCGGACTGTATAACTAACCTCATGGCATTTGCAGCTGCTGTCTGCCAGTTATGGGAAGTGAGAACAACAAAGAATTGTTAATGCTCGCTATCTGGAATTGGTGAATTTATTGCATTTAGGGTGTGAAAAAAGAATGATACAAATAAATCACCTGCCAAATAAAATGTATAGATGGCAAACTATAAAAATCTAATGTTAAATGTCACAGAGTAATAAGTAGAAATAAAACTTATGTGAGTTAAAACTACCCGTAGAAGCTGTAATTCTTGTCTTATCACATGGATTTGCGTAGCACTCAGCTGACTCTCCTCAGATGAGCACTGAGCTTATTTATATTCATAGTTCATTTTCTTTGCCAATTTAATTGTTTTTTCCTGCAGTTCAATGCCAGATCAGAGTCTGTAAAAGAAAAGGCTTCCTTCCGGCGACTAATCCCAAAGAATAGATGTCTTGTTGCAGTAGAAGGGTATGGAAACATGGTTGATTATTAAACTTGTGACTTCATAATATACAGCCATATCTTCTGGTCTGCATCTCTGTCCATTCGTCCCTTCCCTCCCAACCTGCATCTACTGATGTTCTTGATCTGAAAATTTGAAAGTCTTGGCATTTATATATTTTTTATTCATTTGCTTACAAATATCTTAAAATAACCCAAACTTGTTATGTTGAATATCTACTAAATTTGAAGAACAGTATAAGACTTCTTGTTGTTAAAGAACATTATAGCATTGTCAATTACCTGAGAATGCATTTTCGCACTGCTCTCTTCTACTTGCAACATTTCTGGTTGATTCTTCTTGTTATGTATGTCGTGACGTTGTCATGCTTGACTATAAATGGTAACAATGAAATAGTTAGAGTGCAGAAGACTAGGTCATCTTGGGGAACGTAAGTTTGCTGTTTTGGTTGGGTTGCTATGGGATGCTGCATGGTTTTTTGACTAGGCGTTGTGAGGGTGGTTGTTGCAACAGGACACCCAGGGCCGCAAAAATCATGGACATACAATCCTCTATCTTAAAGTGTAAGTGAATCGACCAGCTTTCCCCATTAGGTTAGCTTGTGGGGTCTAATTGGTTAGTGCATAGCATATAAACATATGATTAGAGCAAAAGGTCTCGAGATCGAATCCTAGCAGACGCGTTCTATTAAAATAAATTGCAGCACACTTGTATTCCACGTCTAAGATGAGTGGGAGTGTTGCATAAGTAGTTTTCCCACCTCTCCAGATCAGAATATGATTTGGTGGAACTGGTCGAT
>BCLG01001350.1:103030-117306 GCA_001602295.1 Zoysia matrella | reverse complement strand
GAAGAAATGGTGAGAATATGATCCATGACCACAAGGGAAAGCTTCCGTCAGACGCCTTGCCAAGGAGTAAAGGAAGATCAATTGCTGGGTGAGAAGCAATCGACACTAGAATTGCAATCAAAGCTGTGTATATGAGGGGGAATGATATAAGTGGCACTCCTAGTCCTTGAAAAAAATATGCCACGGAAAGCAAGACAGCAGCCTTCAGTCCAATCAACCTGGATATTCCCCAACCCATCTGTGCAAGTCATTAGATATTGAGTCAGTACTCAAATCAAGGAAGGATGGAGCGTAAAAATCTCATATTAAATACATGAATAAAAGAACCTTTGAGAGCATTCATACCAATAAAACACAGAGCAACATATAGCTATTTCAAGAAACGAATTATACAGGAAATATGCCATTCAACATTATGGCTTCATTTGTCCATTGAGTTCTTAACTCACAGTCCTGGCTAGTTTCAGTGTTATAACATCCAAAGGCTGCTGAACACATTAATTTACAATTATCCAAATGCACAAATCACGATACGTCACATACAGAAATTTTCTACAGCATATAACCCTTAATTAGCAACAAACATTTGGTTCTGATTACTAGAAGCTTAAAACTCTGTGTCATGCATTTCCTGAAATTAGCAATTCGATATATCGGTTAACTATCATTTCACTCAGATTCCATGGATCCCAACTATCTGAAAATCAGCAGCAACTAATTAAAGACCCCAAAGACAGGAGGGGATACCTTCTCCCCGCTTCCCCACGTACCTGCAAATCTCGGCGTCAAGCGCGCTTCCCAGCCTCAGGATTCGGAGCAGCTTCCCCTCCTAGAGCTTCTCCTCGGCTAGTCGGCCACGCGGCGCCCCTGATCCTGCCCTGCTCGCGCCAACCTGGAATTTTTGTGGGTCGCCGACCGCGTCGCACGCGGGGACTGGTTCGTGGGGGCGAAGGCGAGTCCGCTGTGAGGAAGACGAGTCCGCTGACCGCTATGTAGGTGAGAGTGCGGTCTGCATGTATGGGCTTCTCTGCCGATCACAGCCCATTAAACTTTTTTTAAGAGGAATCACAGCCCATTAAAATAAGCGCATAGAGGCCGAACTGCAGGCCGTTTGACTGAGTGCCTACAGCCCGTTAAAATGAGGGCTTTCAGCCCATGGGTCGTCCGGTAAATGTTGAAGCTCGGTCTGACATCTTCGGACTGATCAAAAACACCTCTGTTTCACTCAAAAAAATAATTCTCTGTTTCTATCTTCGGTTAACTCCTCCGATTGAAATTATAGTGCTCACAAGATCTAAAAACCCAGTTGCAGGATACACAAGCAAAGACGCTATATTGTTTTAACCTGCGATAGGTTATCTTACAACCGGTCTATTGTTTGTACAGATAACGGCTTTATAAACAGAAGCCAGGCAACCCCATTCTTGTGCACATATATAGGCCCTTGCAGATCTTACATTACAAACCACATGCTATTATAATATATACTGACACCAATACTACTGCGACTAACTTTCTATTGAAGGAAGCATATTGGAACGACACAATGCTGGTCATCCGTCGCATTTCACCACATGGAGCTGCCGCAGCGGCGCATCCCGCGACCGCTCTTCTTCTTGGCACTCACGTTCTCCCTCGACTGCTCTACCATCTTCTCCACCAGCTGAAACAAACACAAACACATGGCATGCTTCCATCAGCTCACTGAGAAAACGAGTTGCTTGTTACTCTCCATAGCATACCACACAACAAAAACAGCGGCACAATGTGTTGCAGATCTATTACCATCTCTCTCTTTGACATCAGAATCGTCTTCTGCAAAAGTGAACAGGGCAGATGGATAGTTAACAATACCCAAAAAAGGAAAATTTTGATATCAAAATTGTTTGCCATCTCAGTACGGCAGTACCTCCTCGGCTCTGAGTCTTTCATTCTCCTCCTTGAGATGGTTCAATTCAGCCTCAAGCTCCACGGTGTAAGCCTGCAACAGTTTTGTTTCGCATGCACAAAAACTGTCACCATTAATCGCTGATGAAACGGCCCTCACCTCCTACTCAAGAAGGCTAACAAGTTGTTAACAACAACATGCACACCTGCTTTCTGGCGCGTGACCGGGCGGCCGATTCACGGTTCTTGATCATGCGCCGCTGCCGTGGCTCCACCGTCTTCTCCGTGCACTCATCCTCCGGCGACTCGCGCTTCCGCGCGTTGCCGTTCCTGACCATCCCTCCGTTGCCAATGCAGGTCATCAT
This sequence comes from Zoysia matrella, assembly GCA_001602295.1. NCBI lineage: Eukaryota > Viridiplantae > Streptophyta > Magnoliopsida > Poales > Poaceae > Zoysia > Zoysia matrella. Next base: position 115,054 of record BCLG01001350.1, on the reverse strand, counting down.
CTCCGCCTGCGTCATCGCGCTTATCCCGTCCGACGACCCCGGGCTCACCGCGGCCGCCACGCACTGGGACGGCGGCGGAGGCGGCACCACCGTCATGCCGCCGGGGTAACCGTTGTGGTAGCCCATGGTGTCGCCCATCACCGGGTACACGGCGTTGGCAGGCGGCGGCGCCACCTGGAACATCATGGGAGCGGCGAGCTGACCTTGCTGCATGTGTATCATCGGCCCGGCCGGGACCATGCCGACCGCCGCAGCTGCCTGCCCCTGTCCTTGGCCGGCGAGAGATCCCCGGACAACGCCGGCCTTGACCAAGAAGTCCTCTAGCGTCATCTCGCCCAGCGTCACCTGCCGGCCGCTGGCCGCGACGCCGCCGCACCCCACCTGCGGCTGAACCACGGCCTGCTGCGGCGCGGCGTGAGGTTGGGCGCCCGACGGCCCCTGACTGATCTCCGCCCACACCTCCTCCACCGTCTTCAGGGACAGCGGCGGCGGCAAGGAGAACGACCCCTGCCGGCACAGCCCGCTCCCTCCTCCCACGCCTCCGCCTTCACCAGTCCCCGTCGCCATGGGACCCTCCTCCACGTCCTCCTTGCGTCCGCCGGTTGCGGCCTGGAACTCCTCGGCGTTCCATATGTTGGCCACGAACTCCTCCATGTTCATAGACTCGAAGTTGCGCCCGGGCTCGCAGAGCGAATTCAGCAGCTCCTCCAGCGTCAGCGACATGATGGATGATTGCCGCGCCAACGGATCCGCCGCTAGCTCTCCGGCATCAGCACTGGACCCCGCGCGAAAACTCTGGCCACGCTGGTGTGAGGTGACCTCCTGCTCGTCGAGAGCCTTCATGTTCTTGCTCGTCTCGGACGCCATGGCGTTGTCTCACTCTATTTGGAACGGCTTCAATTCAGTCTGCTAGTGCGTCCTCGAACGCTGCACCTCTCTTTTGTTATACTTATAGTCTGCATGCGAAAGAAAAGTGTGGTAATTAATAGAGGATCGATCTGATACATACCTTACAAATTTTTAAAATTTAAAATATATTATTTAGATTTTATGTGTCATTTACATTGCAACATTCTATCTGCAAGTGATACATCGATGCCCGTGGACGCTTGTTGGATATGCCTGATTGAAAGATCGTGCCCGCCATTGATGTGCCTAGCTCAGGATGTCGGTGGATAGATGGATAGACACTTCCTCGTTTGGAAGTTTGCTCCCTGAGATTCGTGCAGTTTCGTTCCTCACGGATTTTCTGTAGCCTGCTAACTTGGGTATATTGCTCATCTCCTCCCAGAGCCACCTCCATGTCTCCTTTCACGACGTGATGAAGTCATACGAGACTGCAAGGGAAGGAAAGTCGCATCCATAATTTTGGTGCACAAAGTGCTCTGGATCCACATCTATTCTTCTTCCCACCGGTATCCATTGGCTGCTCCGTGGCGTCACTCATGGTAGCTGGAGCCGGCCTTTGATGAATAAAATTAGATAATCCGTTGCAAAATTTCTCTAAGTTTTGATCTTCCAGTCAGCAAGGCCGGCATACTCTGTTCTGGCTGCAGTGCAGCCAAAGAGGACGGGTGACGTTACACTCATGCAATTTCGTAGTACGACGTCACTGTGGATACCCTGAGAGAAGACGTGTCCGTCTCTACAATTTCTCTACGGTTTTGGTGGAGTCATTCCAAGAGTGCGAATGTGTGCCATGTGTCAAAATCGTCTTTAACTTGTAGCATGCGGTTTGTTCAGCATCCAACCGCAAAGGCAACTCCCTATGTCGACTTGGGCGGCCATTTGGTTTGCTTGCGAGGCGGGCTTGCCTTGCCTAGCTGGTTCAGACAAGCGAATCATTGCCATAGGAGGAGAGCGAAATTTGATCCTCCTCAAGCAAATGCAAAACCTTACCAGTGCAGACACCAAGACAAGTTTGCTATGTATCCAAAGGTCAGCCTCCTGTTTATCCTTGCCGAGCAAGGCCACGCAAGGATTGTGGTTGTGTGGTTGTGGCAGGGATGAGATTTGTGCTATGTGGAAACGTTAAAATTGCCATCAGAGTACACAAAGTAAGAAACAACCATTGCAAAGAACATGAGCGGTAAAATGCCATCACAAAGCATTTTTAGTTGCTGAAGCTAGGAACTATTGTGATCACTTTTTGAGGAGGCCTATTGCAACAATGTATTTTGTTAGGACCGGACCATCTAAAGCCCAGAATAGATTGTAGCCCGCCCAACAGGTGCTTAAAATTTGACTACCTAAATTTATGTTTAGAATATTGGTAAATTGATATTAATAGTTATAAAAGTTCTTTATCTTCAACAAATACTAATAATATAGGTATTAACTATTGAGTATTCATATTTAGCTATCTAAAAATGTGAAATTGATAGTAGTTAAATTTAAAGTACTCAATTAGTTCACTGTTGAATATGTATTTTTACTATTGATACCTATATTTATATTTAGGAACTATGTTTAGATATGTATTAGAGTTGCTCTAAACACCACAATAGCCCGTTGCATGCCCGCGTACAAGTACGATTAGAACCCAAACAATTGTTTCCATGTTCTTGGTGAAAAAAATGCTAGTACCGAGTGTATCAGTTTCTATTGATTTCCCCATTGTCCTTGAAAAAATATTTTTAAAGATGAGTTTGATGAAAATGTCCATAAAAATCACTTATCGTAGTATATCTCACACCTACAGATCGGGTTTGCATGGTGGTGAAGTTTTGACGGACAAACCGACCAAGCATGCAGAAAGAGAGGAACGCTTCTCCAACAGTCCATCGAGTTGATTCATACCAATTGCTGCTAAGCTCTAAAGTTTACTTGTAGTTCGCAACTAAGCGGCCATCCCGTACATCCATACCAAACGTGCAAAAACGGCAGTAAAAGGGAGAAATCCAGCGCACACATACCTGCTCTGCTCCAGTGCCGCCTCGGAGAGCACCGACGCGGCCGCGCGCACCGCGGAGCAGGGCAGCCGACGGGCCCCTCACGCTGCAGGCTGGGGCTGGCTGATGAGCGGGCGGCAAAGCCAGCTGCCGAGGTGACGGGGAGGGGAAGGAGAGTGCGGAGCGAGGAGCGAACGTGCCGCGCGGACGCGAGCATAGGTGGGGGCTGGAATGATGCGGCGGCGAAACGTGAGGCAGTTAGGGAAACATGTGCGTGCCATTTCGGCAAAACTTATAGGCACAGGCTCCTGTCGTTTGGACGTGGCGGGCTCGTCGGCAGACACTCGGCAGCAATGGCTATCCTTAACGTTTCCTTCCGAGGCGGGGGAGTCCATGGGCTACGAGTTCCGAGGGCGGCGCTAGAGCTGGGTTGGGCCCCTGCTGCCCTGCATGCGGCTTGCTTCGGCCTCGGGGTTTTGGCAGCCCTGGCGCCGCGCGGGGCACGCGGCAGTCTGCCGCGCGTTAGGGCACTCAAGTTTACATAAATTGTCTTTTTAGACTCAATTCTTTCTGATATACAGTTTGTATAGTGGTTATTATATAGATTAAAATTTAATGATTTTTTATATATTTTATAAAAAAAATTGTGTGATAGAAAAAGGGTGCTCTCGATGCATATTTTGTAGTTTTTCAGTGTTTTGGTTTTAAGTAAGATGTGGTTTTTTATGTAGAAATAGTTTATTCATCTTTCATTCTCTTTTACATTAACTTCTTTGTCACATAAGTAAAATAATGATGTGACAAATACTATTAATGCAACAATGGGAGTGCCTTACCGCCTCGCCTTTGCCTTTCAGATCGCCGAACTGCGAACCACCGCTACCGGGGCTGTCGGCACCAACGGTGGCGTACACCGGAGGATGTTTGGAGGGCACTAACAATCTGCATGCCCAAATGGCCAAAACAATCTGCATGACCGGTTTCTGCGGAGTTTAGCCAAAAGTTTGCTTGTGAGACAGGTAGACAGCACTGGCGGAGCTTGAATGATGCATGGGTATGCACGTGCATACCCAGCTCTGCTGATAAAAAATTAGCTACAGATGTGCATCTAATTAGGAGTAGATCATAGCAGCAAAATAGCAAGTCCAATAGCTAAGGGCTATGAAATAAAAGAATGGGAAGGAAGGCAAATCCAAACTGCTGACATCCACGTCCACTACTGTCACGTTGTAGCTCCCTGGCTCAGGGCTCCAGCCATCTTCGTACATTTCGGCCGACGGTTCAGTTTTTGCTGCTCGATGCTTCGGTTCCAAGTCCAAATTCTGAAACCTCAGGGTGATCACTTCCATGCCGTCGTCTTGGCCGCAGCACGAGCAAAGGATTTCCGAAGAGTAGCGCCGCGGCGCCGCCGATCTGGGAACGAGGTGCGATTGGTCTTGCCTTCCTAATCCGAGTATTAATTCATAGACTTGTTGATGATTGATGATTATTATTATTTTTTTCTTGGTCTCACTCCTGTGCTTTTTTAATGTAGTATTTTCATCAATAAATTATGTGAAAAATAAGTTGATAAATAGAATAGGGGATCAATACTTGAACATTTGCTTATTACATTTATCGAGCGAGATTTTATTCTAAAAGTGAAGGATGATGACATCATCAAGCAATTCCAAACAATGAAGGAATGCAAAATTAAATTGTAATTTTCTTTAAATCTTTTGTAATTTTTGTTATTAGATGATACAATTATTATATAAATAATTAGTACTACTGTGGTTGGTATTCTCTCTTTTGTGATAGAACAATTTTTTTATTTGAAAATACTTTATCATCAAATTCTGGCTCCGCCACTGGTAGACAGCTTTGTGTGTCAACCTGAAACCACGATTTTCTTTCACATTTTAGCCAAAAGTTTGCTTGTGAGACAGGTAAGCTTTGCGTGTCAACCTCAAACCACGATTTTCTTTTACATCCTTTCAAAAGAAGGGAAAAAAATGATACTACTTCACTTTATATGTCAGCAAATGTTGAGCATATAATGGGATCCCGGTTTCAGTTCTAGGCCCGTGGGGAGCATCTGCTGGATCTGTGCGTCGCGTCGAAAAGAAGTGCATACCGGTGTGGTCGTAAGAAAACGAGATGGGCCAAAACGAACAGGCCTCGGTGCGTGGACACGTGCAGGATACGTGCCGTGACGGCGATCCCCACTCCATGCTTGTCAGTTGTCAGGCGGCGGCCCAGTCTCCGTCGTGCAGTGGAATTAACGAGTGGGCAGCCTCGGCTCATCCGTTCTCTGCAAATCGCGGGTACGCTAACGCACATCCACTGCCTCGTCGGATCATTTGCAACATCCATTGTCTCTGCGCAGCGACTGCCCATTGGCGTCCTCTTCCTCCTAATTTCTTTGGTCATTCACCGATATGTTTGATTAGTTTTAGTTATAATCTGTTTCTATATAAAGGATCATCGTTTATAGTAGGCGAGAGTAATTACTGAATCTCACTGCACAGACATAATTCTAACGAGCGTAGAGCGACAGAACAATACTCCAGGTGCATTTTTTTCCCTTTTTACTGCAGCGTACATCGATTATAAAAGAGTTTTCCGTTTGTTGTTCCGTGGTGTTTGAACAATCATGTCATTTCTTCGCTATCTTCCGATAATTATTAGTTTTTCAGAATATTTGTCATCTTGTAGTAGGGGGACAATAAAAAATAAAAAAAATAAAGAATCCACATGTTGTCTCAAAATGAAAAGAAAAAAAAAAACAGCAGTATCTTCAGTGGCTAGTGCGTTGGGCTACCTGCAGACCGGCCCGACTCGTGTGCTGAATGCGCCGGTTTTCTTTGTATTCAAGGCCCGCTAGAGGCCCAAGTGGTACGAAGGCTCTGGAAGAAGCGGCCCAAATACGACACAGACTCCAGTGCCCGCAAACTTGTACTAGAGCACAAAAAGTATCGACTACCCAAATGAACATATTACATTTTTTTATTTTTAGTCTTTTTTCATCCATGAACATGTTATATGAAAAAACGAATCACTATCTTTTAAGGTCTGTTATTTGTAAACTACTATGACTTATTTTTGTAGTGAACGGAGGATCCGTATAACTACATTGTTTCCAGAATGGGGTAGCATTAGCTCAATCCAAGTTTATATGGTTTCATAGCCAAATCATCTTAGTGATGGCTCAAGACTAATAACATGGTTCACCCATCAATGAGAACTGTCGGGATCATATACCCTAGATACTTGACGACCCGTACGCGCACACGTGGACCAAGACCTCGAGGAGTTTAGGGGTCGAACGACGGCGCACGAACGGGCAGTTCGACCCTCGAAGCAACGATCTACAAGAGCTGTTTTAGCCGCCCTAAGACGCACGGAGGCGCCAACCTCCGAAGGCCGACTCTCGGAGACCGACCCCCCGAGGTAGGTACAGCGTAACTTCGTATTTACTTCGGTGGCCAACCGCCAACCGTCCTGATGGGACGAGATGGGTTCACCACGACGACACTTCAGCTGAAGCCGCAGAGCCAGACGAGCCGCAGGAGTCAACGGACAAGACCCAACGGCACTGTGGCTGACACTACAGTGCCGGACATGCGCTACAGGGACCGCCGCTGCGTGCAACGTGACGGGCCACACCCGCGGGGGCATAACGAATGATGGCAACGACAGTAGAGGACCCACCTGTCAGCGAGACAGCAGGATTGTGTAGGACACACCATTTTGTAACCCCGAATCGTCTTATATAAAAGAGTGCTCGGATGGCGATAGAAGAACAACAAACACAGAAAAACCAAAACCTAGAGGCTTTGCGCGTAACCGTCTACGCGCAAGCAACCTCACGAATACGTGCATCGAATACCCATGATCTAGGTGTCGGATCCTCTCCTAAAGAGAGAATCCGACCTCTTGTGCTCTCTCATCGAGATAAACTACCTCCTGAACGTAAGGTATTACACCGTTCAAAGTTCGAGTACGAAGACAAGTAGCAGGAGCAAATCTAGTACCTACACCAAGTTCCTGCACCTCCTAATCCGTCGAGCAATCAGTGCACTGCCCTAGCTAGTATTAGTAACACTGTTTATTCGGCATCTAAATGCAAAACACCACAACTCCTCCCTAACCTTTCGTTCGGTTCAAGTTCGACCATCTTGCCTGGGCTCGCTCTGGGAACCATTTGGCGGCTCGCCGAGCAAGAGCTCCCTAATGATTTCGTCCCCGACTCTATCCATGTTCGGGAGCGCGTGCCCGGCCTCGGGGTGCTCGTGGTACCGCACCCACGGCAGCTTCTGCGCCAGGTAGCGCTGGATCTCGACACGCACGATCTTGTCCTCGTACCCCTGCCAGATGCTGACGACGCCCTTGCCGTTGGGGAATGGGTTCTCGATCTCCGTGGGATCGAAATCCCAATTGCCGAACAGGATCGTCGCGTCGCGGACCAGGGATTCGTACGTGCCCTGCTGTGTTGCTTTGGCCTGGATTGGGGGAAAATCGTACCTCCACGTTAGTAGTATGGTCAAAATTGTTGCTGTCCATGATCTGCTCCATGTGGACTACGAGCAATAACGAGAATATGGACAAGGACGCGATAAGTTTCGTCGTACCGGATCCATCTGGCTCTGCTTCCGGAGCTCGGTGAGGATCTCCCAGTCCTTGTCAGTGAACGCCTCCCGCTCCCCTCTGACGATCGGCGAAATCGGAAACCATTTCTGCGTGAGCCAGGCGTAGAAAAGCGACGGCGTGTGGTGAGCGATCCAGAACGTCCTCCGGTCACGGGGGTCGAGCTTCTCGAACGCGCTCCTCGACACATTGGCGGGCAGCGGCCAAAAGTAGTTCACCGCCGGCACGACCAGCGCCACCCCGGCCAGCCTGCAACAGTTAACGCTTTTCAGAGCCACGGCCAAAAACCACTGCTACCGACACTTCTCGCTGTTGAGATAATCGAGCGGATATGAACAGATAGGGTCAGGCCTTTGAGGAATGTAGCGGAGGCAGCTCCACGCCGTGTATCCGCCCATGGAGCAGCCCACCACGTAGAACTTTTCACCGAGCTTTAGCGCGTCGGCGAGCTCCTCGATGTCCGTGGCGTCGCTCTTCAGCCCGCGCCTCGGGTTGGTGTCGCTGTCGCCGTACCCGGCTCTGTCGAAGAAGAGGAGGTAGATCCCCAGCTCCTCGGCAAGCTCCTGCACCGGCAACACATGAGCTCCTCGACTCGATCAGGGTTCAATTCTCTCTAGACAAATATCACAACGCACGTTTCCACTGAGAATAATCAATTGTTACCTGGGACACCGGGTACCCACTCTCCTTGGTGGAGTCGAAGCCATGGGAGAAGATGATCTTGAACCTGGCGGTCTCCCTGTCCACTCCGGCTTCCTTGTACGCCAGGTACCGGCCGTCCTTGAGCCGGACTCTCGGGGAGGTGACCGTCGGTCCACCCGGAGAACCCAAGATCGCAGGCGGCGGGGGGCGGATGGCCTGGAACGCCAGGCCTAACAGCAGCGCCACCGTGGAGGCCACAGCTACTTTGATCCGCAAGTTCACCATCTGTCTGTCTTCCTGCAGATTTCTGGCAATCAAAATTCCTAAAAACTCATTGGCCACTAAAGAAACAGAGCATCCCGGATGGCTGAGAGAGAGTGATCGCGCCGACTGGCACGAGACTTACGGTTTCAATTACCGAAGTGTGGCTACGCGTCCGCCGGCGCTCGTCGACTGCGGCGTCGATATGGCCGTCGGATCAGCCGCCCCGCCGGCGATCAGGCATTCCACCAACAAAAGCACGGCAGTGCCGTCCTCTTCTGATAGTTCTCTCCTCTCTCTCGGCGATTGGTGTGCGTAATGGATCTTGTAAAACGCGGCAGAAAAATCTGGGTCGACAATTGCAGTGACAGAATAATACTTCAACTGTGTAAAAACAGTAGCATTTAAAGTTTTACTAATAAATTTTCATTTAAAATTAGTAACATTTGAAGCTCTACATGCAGAACTTCAAATACTACTCCTTTTAATACTATAATTATTGATGTTTTAAATAAAACTTAAATTAAATATTAAAAATGGCAATGCCCTCAATTTCTGTCTCTCGGACCGAAACCAAAATGGGCTTTGGCCCAAATACGAAAAGTCATCTATAGAACGGCTACCTACAACGCACGAGGCGGCATTTGAAGCACGATTGATTGACATCGATTAAAAGACTGTTATGCTTAATAGCCGCGCTTGTTGTAATTAGAAATAGACGTTATCAGTGTTATGACGTGGTAATTCATTATCACGGAAGGCGCGTCTAAATATATAACTTGTCCAACAGGTCAGGCAGGACATCTGTTTTCAGAGAAAGAGAATAAATACTCACTGGACAGACATAGGGTTGTTATTCTTCGGAGGCTCGAACTAGTCTAAATCACTCGTGTCAGTACTCTTCGTAATTAGCTTCACAATACTTATATATTTGACTCTATTCACAGTATCTATGATCTCTCGAACTTATATTTCAATCGTCGACAAAAAATATAAATTATAAATAATTTAAAATTTTTGAACGAGAGAGTAATACTGGTACGTCACCGTCGGCTTTGTCCCACAGGACAAATTGGCCGGTGCCGTGCGGGCGCACGAAATGTAGAGTTCTCGGGCGTTCCGTCGCTGTGAGTTTGTCCCGACCCGACATTTCGGAGTAAGACGTTGCGTCTACCCAATCACTAATCAGGTTTTGTCCTTGGTCAGTATTACTACTACTGGGGAAATGACAGTGAGGCGCGGCGTTGATTTCCACTCCCTTGATGCTCACCAAATCTCGCTCCAATCACAAGTATAGGCGCTGGCGTCTCGTGTGAGAATTGTCCTCGCTGTGTCCCCGAGACTAAAATAAGGAAGAAGATTAATGACCTGTGAACTGTGGCTGGATGGATCTGAAGTTGTATTCGATTAGATTTTGACCTTACACTACACCGCGGAGCGCGGAAAATCTAGTACTGTGGAACAAGATTGGTTCCGGATATTTTTTAGGCTGAAACGGAGATATTGATGCTGATTAAACAAGGAACAAAGGATGTTCAGTGTGGACAGCCACGGAGGTGCCGTGCAAATCCATCACGGAGCTGGTCATGCAAAAACCGCGGATCATCAAATTTCGGCTTCTTGCGCTGAGTCGTCTTGTATGGAGTACTCTTGTTCCTTCTGAGGGAAGTGGAAACTGGAATCCATACGGCAGCAGAATGAGCCGACGAGTGTTGTACAGCCCACTGCTGGGCCGACGACAAGCACCGGAGCAGGCCTGTGACGACTGACGAGTCTGCCGTGCACGCACGGTCCAGTCCAGTCCAAGACTCCAATGACACGAGTCTGGGCTTGTACCGCCCCGTGGCCAGGTGGGCTTCATCCGATGCTCCAGTCTTCCCGAGTCCCACCCACCCCATCGCTCCGACACTTTCGATCGAGCTCGCTCGCTCTCCGTGGCTTCCAGACTTCTAGTCCACTTCATTCCCCTCTCTTTTCCCACCACGTTTGAGGGCGCTTCCCGTTCGACGCGGGGGTGCTGGCGCATGGCCAGCAGCCGCGTTTTTCCCGTCCAACACGGTCAAAACAATACGTGTGCCGCTTCTGAATTTGACGCTAATTACACCACCCTCCCGTTCCAGTCCAGTCTCGCCGCACCGCGAGTCCGCGGCACCGGTCGGGTCCAAGCAAATGATGGCTGGTGCCTGGCGCCTCTACGCATGCGGCTGGCGCGCACCCGTAATTCAAAAGCGATCCACGAATAATCGTTCGTTCATCAGTCGAACCATCCGTATATGCATGCACCTCGCGCGCCTCGGCTGCAGAGGGCACCTGGACAAATCGCCTTGTGACTTCCCGGCGCGCGAGCGCTCGACACGTGCGTCGCCCGCGTGACGCCCGGCTTTGAACTTTGAGCGGTGTTCGGCGCCGGTGCGGACGTGGTGGTGTAACGAACCGTGCGTTTCAGCAGGGTGATCTCTCTCTCGCTCTCGGCTGGCTGGCTCGCTGGTCAGGTCTCGCGGCCCCCGCCTTTTGACGGCGTCTTGCGGCGGCATTAGCATGATGCCATCATGCCCCGCGGAAGCGGAAGCGTAAGGTAAAGCGGCACTACTCGGCTATGTCGGCTTCAAGGGGTTTGGAGTTTCGGCCGGTCTTTGCCGGTCACGAGGGCGAACACAGATTATAGAGGAAAAGATGTTCGCGACCAGATCAGCAGCACTACTTCCATAGTTCCATGGTGGATGTTGTCTGGTCTTATTCTGGATATTTCGAGGGTTTGGAAGGAGACTGCCAGTCGTGCCGACTGAGTACGCAGTGCACTGAACTTTCGAAACGAAACTTTTAGGCATGTTTGAAATTGAACTAATTCTCGTAAAATTTCCGCGTTTTAAACAGGGATTTAGTCTAGTAAGTATAAAGATGTGTGTTCTCTAAAACACACTAGCACTACTGCTCCCTGCGACTTGGGCACGGAAATTAAAAAAATTTAAAAAGTTGAGATGTTTTGAAAATAAAGAGGAGAGATAGAGTGAAAATGTATTGAAAAGAGAAAAAGTTGTCTAAAAAAATGAGAATAAATTATAATTTAGAAAAATTTGAAGAGCTCAGAATAATTTATAATTTAGGACGGAGTGAGTACGTTTTGCTGCTACACTAGGGCGGAGCCATGGTGCGGGCTGCTACAGTAGCAAAGCAAGCTAAATACTACTCCTTTCGTTCTATTTTATAAGTCATTTTGAAGCTGGGCACGAGAAATAAAAAAGTGAAAAAGGTGATATGTTTCGAAAACGAGGAGAAGAGAGATAGAGTTGAGAAGTATTGGAAATAAAAAAATTGTCTCGGTAAGTGAGAATGACTTATAATTTGAAAAAACTTGAGAAGTCTAGAGTAACTTGTAATTTCAGGCAAAAGGAGTAGTCTCTTCTAATATAATATAAATGTTTGTAGACATCGTCTATTCTACTTGTTTTGGTGTGATATTTTCCATATCTTATTTTTAGTATCATCTTTTCTATGTTTTCGTTTCGTGTCACACTGTCTCCGTCAATCTTTTAACCTTCTCTCCACGTACATGCGATACAGGGCAAAATCCTTTTACCGCCGCCGCCGCGTCCTTCCCTGC
>BCLG01001350.1:63667-102682 GCA_001602295.1 Zoysia matrella | reverse complement strand
CGGCTACGTTACCGCCATTGCGGCGCGGGGGCACGCCCTCTTCTACTGGCTCGTGGAGGCGGTGCCGGCGGACCGGGCCCATCGCGCCGCTCGTCCTCTGGCTCAACGGCGGGCCCAGGTGCTCATCGGTCGGCTTTGGTGCGTCAGAGGAGGTTGGCCCGTTCCGCATCAGGCCTGACGGCCAGACGCTGTACCTCAACCCCAATTCGTGGAACAAGGGTGCGTGTTCCTTAGCTCCATTGGACTGGCAAGCAATGCTGTAATGCTAATGTTGGACGTGGCTGATTAGTTTGGGCTGGTGATTGCAACGCCCAATTTGCTTTTCTTAGAGTCGCCGGCCGGCGTCGGGTTCTCATATTCGAACTCTTTGCTGGATCTGTACACCGGAGGAGATGCAAAGATAGGTAATCAACTGATTCAATTCTCGTAACTGTAAGGAGAGTTAGCTATCCATGCGCGGTTTCTGTGGTGACTCACTGACTAGGTGCCAACATCCTGATACTTTTCTTTGACTTGTAGCCTTGGATGCTTATCCTTTTCTGGTGAACTGGCCGGAGAGATTCCCACCGTATAAGTACAGGGAGTTCTACATTTCTGGAGAAAGTTATGCAGGTAAATTTTGTGTTTTAATTGGCTTTTTTAAGGCTGAAAGTCTTGAACTTCTGTCTCTAATTTTTGCAGGGCATTATGTTCCCGAGTTAGCTCAACTCATATATGAAAAGAACAAAAGCATTCAGAATCCTATAATTAATCTAAAAGGATTTATGGTAAATATTTTATGTCCATGCATTTTCAGAGATTGGTACTCGTGTTCCTATATTTGGGCAACGATAGGAATGTTTGTGCCTGGGATCAATACGTGTGCTGGTATCGAATTTTTGGTGATTCTTCAGGTGGGCAATGCTGTGACTGATGACTACCATGACTATCTTGGTACATTCGAGTATTGGTGGACTCATGGTCTGATCTCCGACAAAAACCTATCACAACTTGAAGGCAACATGCTTGCTTGAATCCGCAACCCATCCTTCTGATGACTGCCTCAAAAACCTGGATTTAGCGAGTGCCGAAGAAGGAAATGTTGACCCTTATAGTTTGTATACAAAGCTGTGCAATGCGACAGCCTCTCTAAAACGTGGTTTGGGAGGCCGCTATGTAAGTATTCTTTCATTTTTTGAACTTTCCTTAGAGTAGTTCCAATATTGTTCCATGATCCTATATATAAATGTGACAACGTTATAATAAATGTAAACAAAAGCCCGGTGCATATAAACTAATTTTTTGGTTCCCATGCAGATTATGTCTGTACCAAAACAGATCTCGAAGTAATCGATCCAATAAAAAACATGTCATTTATTGGAGAAGAAATTTTTGTGTACCTCATCGGCGAATGTGAAACAGTTACCAGAGGTCATTTGGATTACCTTTTTCACAGTACTGGTTACAAAGCCTACTTGGGTGATGAGGTATTTCAAAGGATTGATATTATGAATTACTACATTGCTTCTTCTAATTAATTAATACCGTCAAATTTTTATATTAGTGTAACCTTTTTTTATGCATAGGTTATTAATGCTTACATAAGCCTCATGAGAACTCGTCCTCATTTGATGAACCGTACTGATGGGTAGTTACAAATGATTTTATATGGGTGTTTTTACATTGTTATGTTATTTGTCGTTTATATAAGATTTTATTTTTGCTTATACTATTGATTCTTGCTTATACTATTGATTAACTTATATTTATTTTTTTAGTTGTTCATACGGATTTTTCATGCTAAATTACATGGAGTATTGGACGGGTGAATCTCTGACCGATCAATTTACACAAGTGGATTGCATTTTTTTTACTAACGTACAATAATAGGTCCTTTCCTTTGGAATTAAACCTTTTCCTTTCAAATATTATGCAGGATGACATGACATATTTTAGGACAAAGTTAGCCTCCATTTTGATGTCATGTGAGCAAAATATATTGGATGAGTGCCCGTCTTTGAATAAAAAACTATCATTGACTCCGAGTCAATGGATGATATCGTCTATTTAGGTTCTATAAAAACTCCACAGTTCAAGGCCCCCCAATCTATTATTGGCCATGAAAAGAAGATCAGCGAGGAAACTCCTATTTCTGCCGATTCAATAAGCAGAGAAACATTGCATCAGGGACTACATACATGTTTGTTTTCTTATGATGCTTAGTATGATGTAGAAATATTTTAAAATATATAAATGTGTGACTAATTATTTTTTGAATATTTATTTGTAGAACTACATTTCATTACATCGTTGTGGCGAATATTCACTTGTTATACTTCAAATGAAGTCTGCAAACTTATTTATGTTTGACTCTAATCCGATTCCATCGTGGAGTTGAAACACGATTTCAAGAGATGGTCTCAAAAATTAGATTGATTATTCCCAAACTTCTTGTATGCCATGAAAAGTATGTATCGACGCGAAATGAAAGATTATTGGTATTGGAATACAACCGTCCTGGATGAGGGAATGAAAGAAAGAAATATGTATTTTGTTATTTATATTATTATTGTAAATTTTATATATAGTATAATTATATATACTTGAAATTATTACGATTTATCAGTCAATCATCAAGACATCAAGTACTAGCTAATGATGGAGAATTGGAGTGGAGGAGATGAACAAGTACATTCTAAGGTACTAATCTATATTATTATTATTATTATATATATATATATATAATTATGCATTTAATGCTTATATTATTCATATCTATATTGGGTGTCTGTAGGATGGTATAACACTTCGAAGAGAATTTTTAGTTCTATTATTGTCATCTAATTTAAATGAGGCAAGAAGGGTATTGTCAGAAAATATCCGTGCTTACTTTTTATGTATCATGGGAAAGTAATTTCTTTAATGAAGTGTACGAATAATTTTTTAATAAAAATTTATATATTCATGACATATAGTATTGAATTATCTCTATTATATTACTGTATCATATCGATCTTATGTCCTGTCATATTTTTTTTATCGAAAGAAGCGTATATCACTTTGTCTTTTTTATCGAATGTGGGTCAAATCATTTTACCCTGCTCGTGGCGTAGCATGCGCATCGGTGCAAGTACGTAATATTTTCGCAACTTGCATAACCCCAGTCCCAGCTTGCTAGCATTTCTCGGCCCTACATGGCTACATCAGCTGTAAATTAATTAGGGTTGGTCGCGTGATAAAAAAAATGATATCAACCCACAACAAGCAGTAAAGAACGCGTTGTTCAGCTAGAGTAGAAACGAACATGGCCAAAGTTCCAGGATGGTGAAAGGCTCTGGACAGTGGACACTGGTGTCCATGTCCCTGATGACAGGAAACTACTACCACATTTTTTTTAATAAAGGAAACATTATATTTTCGATCTCTGCATAAAGCACACAGTTTAATTTTTATTACAACTTTTTCAACTCTCTTTTGCCACATAGCGCCTAAAAAACAAAAACTTCCGCTTCCTCTCTTTTGCCAGTGTACCGCACTTCACTCCAATTTCCATTCCTGTTTCCCGGACTGCTGCATCACGGGGGCACTGACCAAGTGATCAGCGATAGTTATTCACTGGCCACGACCCGCAGAGCCCCGCCGTGTGGACCGGTGCTGCGTAGTGTACGGCAACAGGGAGACCATGCTCTACCATTCTATCGTCGTTCTGATCATCGGCACAGTAAATATACAATTATAAAAATGGTGTGCCTTCAGATTCGATGTGACCTAGTTTAAAGAAAACTCAAGAAGATTTTTATCTGATTCGGATCACTTTAGGCGATGTAATACTCTACGTCCAGAGGACGGATTATCTCGATGATAATATTACACAGACGGGATCCTCTCTTCACGGGAGGATCCGAAATGCGGCCGAATGGGGGTGCTTGCTCGTAAGGGCGCAAAGACCTTAGGCTCTAATGAAGCTCGTGGATTTGTCTTTCGTGTGTTCGTGACTGTTTTCGTTATTGTCTCTTAGTTGCCTTCTGTCTATCGCTCCTCGGGCCTTCCTTTATATAGCAGGGGGCCCTGGGGTTACAGTGGTGGGCCCTACGCGACCCTGTCGTCTCGCTGACAGGTAAACCCCTCCGTCGTTGTCGACATCATTTCATTTTGTCCAGGTGTGATCGTGACCCGTCGCATCGTGCTCAGCGGCGGGTACTGTGATGTTTGTCCGGCGCTACTGTGCTGGCTACAGCGCTGTCACGTCCTGTCCAGCAGCCGTCGCAGCTTTCTGCTAGAGTGTCGCCGTGGTGAATCTCGTCCCGTGCCGTCAGGACGGATGGCAGTTGACCATCAGAGTAAATGTACTATAACGCGATACCTACCCCTCAGCGGTCGCTCCCCGGGGGTCAGGCTTCGGAGGCCGGAGCCTCCTCGTGCCCGCGCGGCTAAGGCATGACTGCCGTAGATCGTCGCTGGGTTCGAATCTCGTGGTCGCCCGACTCTTGACTCGAGGCCTCGTGCGTTCAAGCACGATCTGTCCGGTACCCGAGTACGTAATCCTGACACATCCCCTCAAGTCTACGAACCGTATCACGCTTAGCAGGAGCAGCAGTCCCTGCCAGGTGCATAAGCCGCACGCCATTTCACACTCCCACGCGTTATCTGAAGCAGGCTTTTTCTCAATCACTTACCCTGCGTCAAGTGTGAAACCCTCCAAACTTTCAACCGTGCAGCGCACACACACAAAAAAAAAGCTCGATCACTGGAGAGGCCGGAGTTGGCGTCGGTCGCGCGTATATATGGCCCTGGACCTGTGGCATCGCCCCCTTCGTTTTCTCCAGGACCGTGAAAAGCACGCCTTGACACACGGCTGCTGCTGCTAGTGCTAGTGCGAGGCGCGGTAGCTGCCTGAGTGCTGTGCCTCTGTTCCTCGTCTGGTCTCTTCTCCACCAAACCCCGAGTCCAAGAAAGCTATATAGGTGAGGCCATCGGTCGTCGGTGAGCGAGAGCGAGATCGATCCATGGGACTGCGGACTTGCGCCATGGAAAGCGATGCGGCGGTTGGCTCGCGTTTCTTCCAGTGGCTCAAGCCGCGGTGCTCTTCCTCTTCCTCGTCGCGGTCGTCGTCTTATTCCTCGTCGTCGGAGGCCTCGATGGCGTCCGCGTCCGTAACCAGACACCGAGATGTAGCGGTTCGTGGGGAAGAGGGCGGCGGCGGCGGAGGAGGAGGGCAGGAGGTGAGCAGCGTGACGTGCCTGCCGCTGCTCAGCAGGCTCGAGGGGGAGAAACGGCCCGAGGATCACGAGGCGCCGCATCCTCTCAGAGAAGAGATCGTGGGTGTAGCCGCGACAGGCGGTACGTGGCAGTCCGGCGTGGATTTGAATATCGGCTTGCCGGTCGGTGATGAAGATGCCGCCATGGACGAGAAGGACGACGCGGAAGAGCATCATGAGGAAGAAAACGAGGAGGAAGAGATGGAGGAGTGGAAGCAGCATATGCGTGCCGGCTGCAAGGCGGAGATGGAGCTGGAGCGTGGCGACGCGGTGGCGGCGTCGGTGGAAGGGTCGAGCAAGATCGTCGTCCGGGAGTTTGGCACGGTTGGAGCGGAGAGCGGCGTGGCGACGGGGTGCCGGTACTGGATCCCGACGCCAGCGCAGATCCTCATCGGCCCGGTGCAGTTCGTCTGCCATGTCTGCAACAAGACATTCAACAGATATAACAACATGCAGGTAAACTACACGATGATTTTTTTTTACTTCCCCTTGCTTGTGATTAGCGTACTGCATGATGATCTCCCTTAATTTCCTCTCAGTAGTTCATAATTCGAAGATAACGAAAGGGACAAATCACAACTGGAAGTGTCGCATGAACTTGCAAAATTCGTGCAATTTAAAGTTCAAAATACAATATTATGCATGGATTCTTGTTCGTAGATCGCACTACTAGTATTTTATTGGTTAGTGAGATTCAGTTTCATGCATGATGTCTCTTGATTTCCTCCCATTAAAAGCGCGCATATATGCAGCGTTTCTTCATGCGCGGCTACTTTTAATTACCCGGTTCTTGGAGAACAAAATGAGGATTATTGAAGACTGAAAACACGAATCACTTCTAGCAATGACCGCGCTGACCGACTAATGGCTAGCAATGCATGCATGCAGATGCACATGTGGGGCCACGGGCGCGAGTACCGGAAGGGCCCTGACTCCCTCAAGGGCTCGCAGACGCTGGCGATGCTGAAGCTGCCGTGCTACTGCTGCGCGGCGGGGTGCAAGAACAACATCGCGCACCCGCGCGCGCGGCCGCTCAAGGACTTCCGCACCCTGCAGACGCACTACAAGCGCAAGCACGGGTCCAAGCCCTTCCGCTGCCGCCGCTGCGCCAAGCCGTTCGCCGTCAAGGGCGACTGGCGCACGCACGAGAAGAACTGCGGCAAGCGCTGGTTCTGCGCCTGCGGCTCCGACTTCAAGCACAAGCGCTCGCTCAACGACCACGTCCGCTCCTTCGGCGCCGATCACCGCCCCGTCAACGAGCCGCCCGCCGCCGCCGCCGCCGCCAGGGAGCGCACCATACGCTTCCATCGGTGAGCAAGCAGACTCTGCTACATATACACAGCTGCAAGTGCCTCTCCATGACTCCATAGATTTGGCGTGGCTTGAGGAATTGGTATGTCAGTGCTAACTATTATGATATATTTACGGAATCAATCTAAGAAACAAAGTAAATTAAGCAATAGCTCAATAAGATGGCTTGTGCCAGATCAAGCCGTGAAGTAGCTAAATTTTCTTCTGCTGGAATCATGGACATCATCTCACTATGTATTACGGTTCTCCATGTAACCTTGTAATGGAGAAAAATTTGCGGCTTCAGGCTAACCAATTTGTAATCTGGAATCTGCTAGTATGTAGTATTTCGCTGAAAAAAATTCGAGGGACAGTTAATGTTAATTGGAAGTATATATTGGTCGATTGGTCACCGTTTTCGATAGTTACATGTTCTTCCATACTCACTTCATTCTTAAACTGACGTCGCTATTAACTTTAACATCAACTTTGACTATTCGTCGTATTTAAAAAATTATTTTAAATATATAAAATTTTAAGTTGCGATTCAAATAACTCTAACGATAAACCAAATCATAACAAAGACTATATGATATTTATCAATTTTTTTAATAAGTCAAATAGTCAAAGTTGATATTAAAAATCAACGACGACGTCAATTTAAGAACAGAGAGAGTATGCTTATAGAATTATAGATGCTAATATTTTTATATTCTCTCCCGTTACGTTTATGATTTAGATTCAAATGTTTATCAAAAAATCCTTCCCCTATTTTCAAGTTATTTAATTATGAAATGGGTTATTTTGAGCATATTCACATATCTGAAATGTTCTTTTCAAAAACTAGCTAGCTTGGCCCTTTTCGTTTTAGTCAAATATCTTTTCTAAATAAGCTAGCAATGACATGCTCAATTAGGAGGGCCATCATTTTTTTTTTCTAGCTAGATCCAACTGTGTCGAACAATTAACACATTTTCGGTGCCCCAAGCTTTATGAATATCCTATTCTAGTTCAAATATCACGTAGTAGTAGCAACTTTGACACCATGTTTAGCTTAGCAGATCAATTTGAAACCGAAGACGTGTGTGTTAAAAGGCCATAGAAACTGCAAGTTAGTATTGCTACATGATTAACTTGCTCTAGGAATCTGGCTTGCAGGCCTTGGTCGCGTCTGTGGCGCACGCGCAGGGCGCTAGCCCGCAAAAAGTGTCAACATTCTTCGCCAGGGCGACATGCGCGCGAGTCAATGGGGAGAGCGATGGATGCACGCACGCGCAAGGCCGGAGCTAGCTAGCGTCACCCAGATACGGACCAATAAAAACAAAATCAAAGGTTAACTTGGACAAGGATCGCGCCGCGCGCGGCCGGCGAAGGGCCTTGATCAAGTGGTCGCGTGCACCGGCTGCGAGTAATTATGGCGGAGATTAGCTAACTCGCTTTGGCAGATATGCTTTTCGTCTCCACGATCAACTGGTAAAGTGACGATCGAGCGTTTTTTCGGGCGAGTCAAACTTTGGGGCGCCCGGGCCCCGGGTCCACCGTTCTTGGTCGCACCTCTCGATCGAGACTGCTATGGTGTTCACGTCATCAACCCGAGCTAGCTTCGAAACGGGCCCGTGGCGTTTGCACACGGAGCAGGGAGTAATACGCAAGTATCATGGCGGAGTAATCAATCACCCGGCAAGCAGCAGCAGCGACCGCTCAAATGGGTTCGTATCGGACGCTGCGCGCCGCCGGCCGGCAGCGGCACCGCCGGCGGTTAAGGAATGTCAAAAGGGCGAGCCGAAGGTGACCGGCCGCGGTGATGCTTATCCCGCCTGGCAGTGCAGGCGACCGCGTGTATGCCTGACCTGTACGTGCGGGGGGATCAGATCTTGTGCCGCTGCCAGGCGCGCGCGGCGGGCGACGAATGAACCCACCACGAAAGGCTGTCGGCTCGGCGCCACCGGCCATTTCCCACTCGGTCGGGCGCCGGCGAAGGAACGAAGAACGAATCACGGTTGCCGATCACATGACGACGACGAAGCAAGCGGAACGCATAAGCGCACGGCGGCGGCCCCGGGACCCTGCGTCATGCATCCCAGTGTGTGGCCGTGACGGGTGGAAACGCGGCGCGCCGGCTAGCTAGGTCTGCTGCCGCGTTCCGGCCGCAAGCAACATTCTTCGGGTCAGAAGAAGCTTGGCGGCCCCATGCACGGACGATCGATCGCGAGTGTGGATGGCGATCGGTCACGGGAGCATTCGTCGGTGGCCGCGACTGCTTGCTGTACCTGTGTGTGCACGTTCACATGAATCTGGATCGGATGACAGTACACCGTCAGTAGCTGTTGCGCGTACTGTTACGTACCTCCTCTCAAGTGCACGTCATGGAGAGAGAGAGGGATAAACGAAAGTGAGAGGGGGGTGAGGTGAGAAGGCGCCTTATTGAGAATATGACAAATAGAGCCCCCTCTTAAAGAAAAAGGACCGATCGATCTCAACTGTTTATTTGTGAATCAATCCGACAGTTTTTAAGTTTACTGTCATGTGAGTGGGTGCTCATAAAATCTTTAGAGAAAGAAGAGAGAGCATAGAGAAACTTTTCAAGGCCAAAT
The DNA here is from genome assembly GCA_001602295.1 of Zoysia matrella. Lineage (NCBI taxonomy): Eukaryota > Viridiplantae > Streptophyta > Magnoliopsida > Poales > Poaceae > Zoysia > Zoysia matrella. The sequence continues at coordinate 93,561 of BCLG01001350.1, read as the reverse complement.
AGAGCAGCATAATACTTTGCTTGCAGGGACGGGGAGCACTAGCAAAAAAATTCGGCGTAAAAATTTCGTCTGCATCACGGTCACAGATGGAATGATTAAAGAGGAAGGTAAGAACTGCTTTGGCTAAAGAAAGTGGGATGAGTGTAGGAAAGGAGCAAGCCGAAGGTGTTTTCACTTTCACACTGACAGTAACAGAAGCTGAACAAGTGAATATTGTTTATTTATAATTGGTTTCACCGATCCCCGCTGACACTGACACTCACACCTTTCCTATTTCCTTGTTTCTTCCTTAATTACCAAAAGAAAACTGTTTTCAGTAATCAGCTGATTTGCAGAATCTCGTCGTGCAATCTCATGCAGCAGCAAAGCCTGGATCCTTGCTCGCCTGCTCTCATGCTGTCCCTGTCAACTGACCTAAGACAAGTAAATTTCGTGGCGACAAGAAAATGTTTTTTTTTACAGTGGGCACATAAGTAGAGAGAAGCACAATCACAGAACGCGTATGACAGATTATGTAAGATCTGCTACCGCAAATAGTTATATGAAGCTTTGACAACATGCAAGAACATTTCGCGCACGTTTGTGTAGTTTGATAGCTCAACCTGTTCTAATTCTCTGCCAGTTGATTACATCAGCGCCCCAATAAAACTTTAGTCAAGAGACACAGAACCGACCAACAAAATCCTCCATTACAATACAATACTCAAAAGAATACTACTAGCTTTTTCTTCACCGACCGGAGTATAGTCTAGAATATGCACGTTACGTAATTTCATAGCGTGCCTGCGGCAGGTGCAAGAGGAAAAGCTTGAACAAATAACATTAGATTACGGCAACAGTCGCATCATGGAAGATTTCTGAATGGACATCCTATAAAATATAGGAGAAATATGGTTGTGTGCTCGTGGGTATAAAGATTACAGAGACATTGTGTTATATATCCTGTGGCCAAACTATATACAAGACTACAAGATCTCAACAAAGGAGTAAACTTTTTGCCGGCTTGACCTCTGTTTTGGCTGTCATGCAGCTAACTCGATACAGTACTATATTAGCGATCGTGCTTGATGTATAATGTGTTCTAGAAGACCTGTCGCATCTTTCTTCCTTGTTAATTCATGCTCTGATTTTCGCCGCATATCAGTAACATCTGTGTTGAACACACTCGATTTCTCTGAAAGTTCTTATGGAACTTGAGCTTGCTACCGGCTTCACGAAACACGACGAAGTTGTACGTTTGTCCTTCCGATGCATAGCCCCTGCTAAGAGCAGTCAAAGTCTACGGTTAAAACGACAGCACAGGATTGAAATTGACTTGGGCATACTTGGACTGCAGAAACTGGTGACAACTACAGTAACAACAGACTTCCTTGTAAGTTGCATCAGTACCTAATCATGCTGTCGCACACCTGGACCCCAAACCGGTTTCTCACTGTACAAGTTCTTTTTGGAATGGTGGAAAATTTTCTGTTTCTTATTTTTCTATGAAACTAGTGCAACGTCCATGCTCCACTACGGGAATTAAAATAATTTGACATAATAGTTCAATGTCCATGCATTGCTACAGAACAAAAAGTAGTTCCAACATATATGTAATAATTTACAATATTTTCATTGATGCAAATGACTTTTTCCACCTCTCTTTCTTTTAAAGGTGATGAATGAACAAGCCACAATAAATAAATGAAAGCTGGTGAATATAGCGAAGAAAAGAATGAATAGACAAAAAAAAAGACGAACCAAGCCATTACAATGACCTTGAAACATATTTCTGATAGTTAGGTGAATCATCCTACCAGTTTGCTCACGCACACGTGAAAGCAGAATCAGACAAGAGGAACGCGTCTAACTGTATTGAAGAGCAAATTTCAATTCTCAGTTGTCCTGTGCATAGAAACTTTGTGAAACAACAAAGTTGGTTCCAACAATGCTTATATACCAACTACAATGGTGGACAATGTAAAAGCAGGGTCAGCGGGTGTGGAGGACAGAAGGATTACAGGACTTCATTTCCCACTTGCATGCTTGACAAAGTTCATCAAGCAGCAACCAGAAAGAATCCTATGACATTGTCCTTTGTACTGGAAGGAAAAATATTTAATTCCCAGGATACACGATGAGCTATAGGCTGATAAGGGGAAGCACCAGCATATATGCAATTTAGCAAATGCTTAAATTTACTAGTGTCATATTGAAATAGATAATAGTAATAACAAACAAGACGCTGAATCCTTAAATATCGAGAATAAAATAAAAATCCATGATTGACCAGAGGCCCAGAGAAGATCTATCCAATGCCGAGAAAAAGCACATCAATCTCATCCAAGAAACAATTTGAGTGCTAAAATGGAGTTCATAGCATGGTGCAACTGTCATGAATTTTAAAATGACTTAGAGTAGAAGCAAGGCTAAAATAGTGTATATGTAGTTCTGCAAGTAAATAATTACATGCGGTAAATATAATCATCTTCAAAAATGCCTACAAATCAAGAAAATATCAAGATGAACATCCCTCACAGAACTGTGCTGCACATTCCCATATATACTTTTAATAATGGACTTATCAACCACCCTTGAAAATCCGTTGAACTCCCAGCTGCTTCCTGTAACAACAAATGTAACAATTAAGCACTTGTGAAAAAGGCTACATGATATTCAGGCATTGTTGAATTAAAAAAAAAGGAGGTTTTTTTTTTCCTCATTGCAGAAGGTAGCAAAAAATTGAACAGATAGGGAAGGTGCCCTTTGAATCCAGCGTTGCAGCCATTGATATGATATAGAATTGTAATCATTGTCACCAGATTTGAAAAGCATTGACACTATGCAACTTAGCAAACTGAATTTCTTTAACAAGAAAGCAGAAGGTGTTCAGCTTCCCCCTCCCCCTAAAAGATCAATATATGAATTATCAATCATGGCAATCACAACCTTGACTACTGAAGCATAGGCTAACTCACGAGTTATGGTGTTGTGCAGCAGAGTTTTTGAGTTGAAACCAAAAATAGTTAAGGAAATAAATAAATCCAAGACGTACTTAGCATTTCACTAATTCGATGGGAAAGCGTCGGCTAGTGAATCATGCACTGCCAGTGGCGGATCTAGGCCCGGTGCTGGGGGGGGCTGCAGCACCGGTCGCCAGGCCGAAAAACACGAAGCATCCCTGTTCAATAATGGCTCAAAAAACTTGTTTCACCCAGGCCCAGCACTGGTCCAGCACCGGCCCAGCATGGCAGCACCGGCCCAGCTCCATTCCTGGATCCGCCACTGTGCACTGCTTCTCACAATCCCAGTCCAGTAAAAATGGCTTCTTGAGCTGTAACGTGAGATCGTGGCCAGAGTGAGTGATTTACACTGGCTGGTTGCTGTGGCCATTTCCAATCACAGTATCGTCCCCATCTCTCTTGCCTCCTACTCTCACTCCAGCACGCTCAAGCCTCTTGCAGTCACCAACTCTGCTGCGGCCGCTCTCAGGAAAAAGCACAAGGGTTGGTGAACTAATTTACCAGCTTGCGGAGACGATGGAGGCGAGGAACAGGATGGAGCACTGATAGCAGCTGGTCTATGCTATCTGTAGAAATTGGAGTCAACAATTTACCTACTGCTACCTCGCCATGACCGGAGACGATGGAGGAAAACTAATTTACCTACTGCTATCTCCCCCTGGCCGGGGAAGTCCCCACCAAGGAGCTGGACCACCTGGTCGCCCACCAAGAAACGGAACTGCGAGGATGGCTATGATACAGATCTGCTGCTCGGATCTAGTTCGGGTCGTGGGTGGGCTCTGTGGAGCACCGCGACTGGCATTGAGACTGGCCACCAGGTGGGGAAGCGGACGTGGAGGACAGAGAAGCACAGACGGAGCGAGCTACAGCTGCCTTTAGGGGCGGCGGGTTCGGAGAAAGGAGCGAGCTTCAGGGTGGTGGATTGGGAGCGATGGCCGATGGGCCTCATGGCTGCAGTCCGCATGGAAGGAGGAGGCGGTAATGCGGTAGGGCGACGGTGAAGGGGGATGAAGCAGGTGCCGGCGGGGGTTGAAGCATGCGTCGGCGGGGAGGGAGGCGGGACCACACCGGGACCCGAGGCCCGAGGGAGGGGGAGCGGCAGCGTGGGGGCATCCGAGGCCGCACGGTCGTTCCGGCGATGGAGCGCGCGCAAGATCGAGTTTAGACCATCGGATGGCGAGCGAACGCTTCAGATGTTCCCGAAGCAGAAAGGGGAAGCTCGCCAAATGCATCTTTTAAAAAGAGTAGAGAGAGTAGAGATTGAACAGATTTTATGAAATTCTGCAAAACTTCTGCATTCAAAGGAGGGCTAACTACTAAAATAGTCAAATTAAAAAAATACTAAAACAGTCATTTCTGGCAACAAATATATTGAGATTGCTGAACTGATTTTTCCACCTTATTTATGCATCTACCACGCTGTGCCGGACTCCGGGTACCCCCAGCGGAATGCAAGTCAATGGCAATATTTCTCTGGAGTGGTCAATTTCAAGCTGTGGGGTGGACCGGGTGGTCAACCCTCGGTGGTAATCTCTGTCCCTCACGTCAAATCAACCACAAAGCAAAAAATGTTTACTCAAGACTAAACTGCCCAGGGTTTTGATCCTGGGCTGGGTATATCATTATGACTGCAGGTAGAGAAAATCTGTTGCAGTCCAGGTTCCTCTGGGCCATAAAAATCCCTTCGCTTCTATGGCTTGCATCTTCACCGACACTTAAGCCCATGTTCGATCTGTGCACATAAAAAGATAAATAGGCCCATCCTAACTCAATGCTGAGTGGTCATCTAATTTGTTCAGCCCTTTGATCCCTGAAGAGACAGCTGAGGAAGATGATTGACATTATAGTAGATGAAAGCGTCTCCAGTGCGTAGCAAATATACCGACCTCTGAAATGAGGCGTAACATTGTGGGGAGCGAAAGTTAACACGCAAGCCATCAGTTTAGTAAAGACAGGCAGTAACTAACTAGTGGAAGCATCAATAATTTATATACAGATTAGGCTGTCAAATCGCTTTATTAGGAGAAGACTGCAATCGAGTGGCGGAGAAGGGTGCCAAAGTACCTTATCAGGCTAGTGATCCGAAGCTTTTAGGTAAATGATCGACAATAAAGTAGCTTTATATGATAAACGGCCAGTATCAGTCCTGTTGCTCACCGCTCAGCCACTCTGCAAGGATAACCACACAGATTGCGCAAGGCCCTGCAGATAGTCACTTTAAGACTACTCCAGTATCATAAACTCAGGAGGCATAGCATAAACTCAAACGAGAACAGAGGATCAAATTGGTCCACAGAACTGTAGTGCTGTGGTGAGCAAAGCATCATCAAGTGTGGTCATCACTGGCAAATGATGACAATAAACGAGTAGCAGTACCCGGATAACTAGAATGAAAAAAGGAAGGTAAGAACAATAAAGCATCTAAGAAAAAGAAAAAGATAGGTAAGCATAAATTTGCACCAGATGAATAACCAATATTGGCTGACGACAATTAACTCCTCTGCATAAACAGTTGTGTTACAGGGGAATGCCTTAAAGCTTACTGATATAATCAACAGGCATAGATCAGACTGTTACATTGGAAATTCTCCTTCCCTTGTAAAATTCCTTCAGCAGTACTGATCAACAATTCTCAGAAATAAACGCACAGTAGTGTATTAAAAAATAAATAGAAGTATCTGAAGTGATACAGACTTAAGAATCAATGAATTGACTAAACAGATGATCCAGTACACGCAACGCAATAAAATGTTGTGGTGTACTGCTAGTTTATAAAATAAAGAGAAATAACCAAAGGTAGCCAGCAATGCTGTCCATAGTGCAGTTAGATCTGTAAAATTGTGGACCAAATCATCAAATGCATCTTGAACACATTGCACGATCAATTAAATAACAGCCAAGGAGTGGCTGCACTACAACTTAATCATGACGAGTTTATGTACTGACCAAGCAACCGTAGAGTTCGCAGGACCACTGAACATGGTGGGATTCACTCAAAGAAACATGGGGAATATTGTTGTCAGCCCATGGTGGGCCATTCATATTCCGTGATAAAGCAAAAAAACACTGTGTGCCAGAAATAGTTACATAGTAGTATTTTAAAGTTATATTTCGATATCCTTTCCTGTTTCCTAGTATCAAAACAAAGGCAGGAAATGACAGATTCCTTGTGCAGCAAAAGCAAATTCAAGTTAAATGAATTCTCCATACTCCATAGATACTTTTAATAAGAGAGTGTTGATCTTCCATTAGCATGCTGCAAACTTCAACAATGCAAGAGAACTATGGAAATTGTACACCCTATACAATTTATATTTGCATGATTATACATTATGCACAGATACAGTAGGACTGCAAAAGAGCATATACAACAAGTTCTTGCAAAATTGAGGAACCATGGCCGAAACAGAGGAACTGCGTATTTGTACTCATTCTGTTTATGTAGGTATACATTTGTTTCTTAATATAAATTGAAATGTCAGTCTAAACTTACAATTCCAAATCCTGCCTACTGCCGTGCTGAAGCCAACAGCACCCAATATACACAATACATAAACCCAATGGAGTAGCCTAAATCCCAATATACACCTTCACCTCCAACAGCACCCCAAAGCTCTGCTATCTCAATCTGCCTATCTCCTAAATACAACATATAAATCCACCTTACAAAGCAATTTTATGTCGCACACTCTAATCAAGACTGCAAACATCCCTGGCGCAGCGGTAAAACTGTTTCTTTGTGACTATGAGGTCACAGGATCCAGTCATAGAAACAGTATATTGCAGAAATGCAGGGAAAGGCTGCCGATCTTCCCTGACCTTTCGCAACCGGGCTGCCATTTTACTCTAATCAAGACAAAAAAAAACACTACCAATGGTGCGTAACGTCGAGCACATGGCGTGCATTCTTACGAAGGGGTCTTAGTGGTAGAACACGATCGGAGGAACGGTGAACTCTGCATCCTTGAGGAAGGGTACTTCCTCCGGGCGCTCGGCGAGGTCGCGGTAGAAGGCGTACTCCGCCTCATAGTCATGGACGTCCAGCTCCGTCTTCTGATTGCTGTGGTAGTGGTGCTTCGCGTCGGCGGCCTTCCCAAACCCGAACACGCTGACCTTCTCGCACACTCCCACCGCGACCATGATGGCTTGCATCCCAGATGAGTAATGGAACGTGGCGGCGTCGTGCGCGCGGTTCCAGTCTTCGACCGCGCGGCCGGTCTCGGTAATGAACCGGCGGAGGGAGTAGTACTTGACGATGCGCGCACAAAGGACGTCGAGGCGGGCGTCTGTGACTGAAATGGGGGCTCGGTGGCGCGAGGAAGAGGAGGTGTTGCAGGCGGCGACATCAAGGAAGTGGGCGGCCTGGCAGATGTAGAGGAGGATGGGGACGCCGTCGCCATACGGGTGGCAGAAGCAGCCGGGGCGGCGCGCGCAGAGGTGGAGGATGTTGCTGTTGATGAAGGAGATGTTGGTCTTGCTGCCGACGTGCGCGGCGTAGCCCGAGATGCGGGCGTTGTTGAGGCGAAAAACGGCGGCGTGGGAGTCGATGAGGGCCCCATGGTTCGCCCGGAGGAGGATGCCGCTGTTTCCGACGACGGCGCAGGAGGGAAATCGACCGGGGAGCGAGAGTAGGGATGGCAGGCTGCGGAGGACGAACGGATCGTAGTGGCGGAGACGGTGCCAGAACCGCAGGTCGCGGCGGAGAGACGCGTCGAGGTGGAGCTGCTCCAGGCGCGGAAGCGGATGTAGAAGGGGGTCGCGGTCGTGGTCCGGATAGTGGCCGCGACGGTGGACCGGGAACTGGTGGCGGCGGAGGGGGAGCGGGTGGACTCCTCGCCTGTCTTGGCGCCACGCGCGGGCGGACGGCGGGAGGCGGCCCTCGAGCAGGCTGTCCACGTCGCGCCGCAGCGACGCCTCGGCGGGATCGACCGCGGCCAGGCGGAGCAACAATGTGGCGTTGAGGCTCGCCGGCGGCTGCGGCGACGATGCGGGCGTGGGCGCCACGACTCGCAGGAGCGCGACGGGGTACGAGGCCGCGGCGACGAGCACGACGAAGAGGAGCACCGCGAACGAGCGCCGCCGCGGCCGCTTCATCGACGCGGCCGCAGCCCAAGCCGCGGGCTAACTGGGTCGGAGCAGCAGCATAGGGGCACGCGCATGAGCGAGTGGCGAGGCGTGGGCGACGACGCTGTGGCCTGTGATGAGGCGGCGAGATTCTTGTGGGTCGCGATGCTTGTGACGACCAGTAGGGCGAGCTGCCCGTCCCGGTGGGATCATATAGGAGTGCGGCATTTGTGGTTGTTGGGTTTCGGGTTCGGGGAACGGGGCTGATCCAATGTGCACCCTAGTCCGGTCCGTGCATCGGAGGGCGTAATGGTTTTGCGCGGGTGGCCGGGGAGCCGCGTGCGTGGGCCCATGCAGCAATCCCTGCAGTCTATGACAGGCGGGACTTGTCTTTGTCTCTCTCTCCTGGACCCGTTGCAGTTGTTGAGGGCTTGAGGCGTGGGCAGGGCTCGACACTCCAATGACTCCATGCGCGGCAGGCGTGGATCACTGATCGAAGCAGGAACTGAGGAAAGTGCGCGCCACGCCGCATGCCGTTTTGATGATTGCCTGTGCCTGTTTGATCGTCTGAGGAAAGCGCAACGATTCCATTTCTAGTTTCTTGAACACCTCTTGCCCGGAGTACTGTATTTCAAGTTTCCATTCCAACGATTCCATTTCAAGTTTCTTGATCATACCGTTTGGACCCGTTGAATTACTGTTACTGAGGTCACGGACGAATGAGAAACCTGTGGCTTTGGTGGATCCTTCGGCATCGGGGTCCATGGACTTTTGAGTCCAGTCTCGTGCGAATTGCTCCCGCACCTTCGGAAGATTCACGGCCTGATCATGCCGTCCCCGTTAGCCCAGTTTGACCTCTCCACTAGATCTCGTATAGCGACAGCGAGTTCCCATTGAACTGATTTGGTTCACGTCGCTCTCGTCTCAAGCCACTCGCAGCCTTCTGCTCGTTTGCAACCTGAGCTTTCAACTTTTTTCCTCACGGGTATGAATGAGACCGTGCGGTCTGTCCTAGTAATATCTCCCGCTGATTAAAGCTGTATAATTGCTTGGCACGCTTCGAAAATCTTGAATTTTGCTGCGATACACTCTCAAAGTCAATTTCAGCTCTACAAGGACATTATGAAATCGTGGAAACTAGTGTCCTATTGCACAAACTAGTATCCATACGTCTTTGATCTAGTCGGAGTCCACCGTGTCAAGCAATAACAATCTTTTATCTGCGGGAAGGTAAAGAATCTTTGAGCACTTTGAGGAGAGGTGGATTGGTTTGGAAAGCGGGGGCTTCGGCGAAGGTGCCGCGCTGGTTATTCATGTGACTGGACTGGTGGTGCTTTTGCACTGCCACGAGATTTAAGCTGCTGTGGGTCTAAAGCTGAACAAGTTGGGCACAAAGAAAATGACAGTCTAATTTGAGTAATTTCATCCGCGCACCACACCACCAACAAAAGAAAAGATGATAGACATTTGGGTACCCAATTAGGCTCTGAAAAGGTTTACAGAAAGCTCCAATCGGTACAATGGTTCCTAAAAGGGATAACGATTAAACGAAAGCCCAAAATCAATCTCCTTATCCCGCAATGTCCACAAAGTGGATCAAAGGGACGAGTCGTTGACGCCAGGGTAGCATGTTTTCGCAGCAACTGATTCAAAGTCATGGTTAGTGCGTGAACATTCAGGCAACATTAATCGAAAGGGACAGTCGACGGAGACCATTTTCGTAGCGGCACGCATCAGCTAGTAGATGTTTGCTACTCCGACTACGTAGGCGTTCCAAGGGTCTCTTTGATTGAAACGCTTTGTGATTCTTACGAGTATATATAGGAGTACTTCACATCTTGGTCTCCTTGGCGTTTCCACTAGACTGGGTGTTTGGCACGTCACTGATCCAGACGTGGATGGGTTTAAATCAAGCTTCTTCCTTGATCTCGGGAATCGACCACCTGCAGAAGGGTATCAGGAATTACTCCTACATTTTGAAGATACCGACCCTCAATTTGCAGAGAAGAATCAAAATGCCTTGCTGTGGTACGTACTGGTAAATGTCCAGGGATATTTATCAAAAAAAATTAATAAAACAGATGATAAAAAATAATGTTAAAAATCAACGACGACATCAATTTAAAAACGAAAAAAATACATGAAAAGTTAAATAAGAAACACCCATGACATACCTGAAGTTCTAAGCAAGTGGGCTTGCTTAAAGGCAATCTCATGCCATGGCAAGTACTCCCTTCTAAAATTTAAACATTTATAAGTTTGATAAAAATTAAACTGTTTTAACTTAGGACTATTGCTAATAAAAAAATTAATGATATTTTATCATAGTATAAATTATATTTCTGAGTTCATCATAGAACAAACTTACATAGTGTGCAATTTTTTATATTAAAAATTATTTATTTTTTAATAATATTATTAAAAAATCTATTTTTAAGTTTGTTTGACTGTGCTTTGTTATTTTTGATCAATGATTTTTTAAAACTTGGTAAATTTTATAAACACATGAATTATATATTATAAAAAAATATTTTTATAGTAAATTTAAAAATATAAATATTATCAAATTTATAATCAAATAAAGAAAGAAATATAGTCAACTAAATTTAAAAATAGACTTTTGAACAGACGAAGCAGTACAACTCTACAAGTCTCTCTTCCAGAGTGACGGGCCAAGGCAATTCGTCGAGGAGCATGGACGCGCCCCCGCCCGAGCAGCCGGACGCCGCCGCCGCGGCGGCGCCCTCCACGACATCAGCTTCTGCTCCGTCTCCGGCGCCAACCCCTAACACGCCAACATCCACCGCGGCTACAGTCGCACCACCGACCTCTGTCTCCACCACCGTTACTCCTATCCCGAACACAGGTACCACCTCAAATCCCGCGCAAACCCTAGAGCCCCCAGCCCCTAGCCCCGCCGCCGCACGGCCTCCGACGCCGCGTATGAGGCCGCCTTACACCCATCTGGCGTCTCCCATCACGATGTCGTCGTCCTCCGCTCCTGCCGCTTCGGGAGCCTCCGCTTCCCCGGCTTCCGTTCCCGCCTCTTCCCCCGCGACCTCCGCTGCGCCAAGGGGAGGGGGTGCTATTGGGGTGACCGCGCCGCGTCCGGCGCAGACACCCGTTGGTTACACCGGGTTCGTGCCGCCGCCTTCCCTTGCCCACCAATTCGGATCGATGCATCGCGGTCCGGACCAGCCCCCGTCGTCATCTGCCCAGGTTTGTACTTCCAGTCCATTTCGTTCTTACGCTTGGCTTTATTCCCAATTTGTTCAAGATCGTAGGTACTAAAAATTTAGTTTCTCTAGAGTGAAACCATACTTCCTCCCAGTGAAATGGTGACATGAAGATTAGCAATGGAATGTTGTTTTTTTGCTGTAAGCTAGGTACTTCAAAATACAGGAATCCATGTTTCCATTTTACTTCTTATCAGGCATTTCTGATTTGGCTCTCTATTTCTTGTCACCTAAAGGCTACTATGTTAACCTGGGCCTCTAGTTACGTCTGAAATTGTCATATCCAAGTTCAGTTCAGAGGAGTGAAACACTCAATTTATTATTCATTTGTTGTACTCCATTAAGTCATGGCATCTATCCATCTGGACATGGAATTGTCAAATGCAGTTGATATCTCTGGGTATAGATACAGATGAAATTCCATCGCTGGTTGTAGCTCAGCAATGCCCCTGTTTTAAGGTTAAATGGAATTTTGTTGTCCTACAAGTAAATGTTCTGTAATTAACTTATGTAAAAACATTAACTTTGTCTAGTACAGGTCTGCTATTTTCTTTTCAATATTTGTCTCATCCCTGTACTTTCGAATTTACTGAAGATTCCAATTGCATCCAGTTTAGGCAGCCATCCCCAGGGATTCAAAATACTGGGACTGTTGGTTCTGTTAACTCATCCCAGATGAGACCAGGTGCAACATCTGGTCCGCAGCAGCCAAGACCGGGTCTTCCACCATCAACAACGCCTGTTTCATCTGGCAGTCAAATGCTAGGTTCACAAGTAAGTCTCTTTTTCACTTTAGAAACAGATGATCGTCTAATTCTTGGTTTATCTATTTGTTTTAAGTTATATGGGATAAATCGCATACTTAAATTCTAATCATGAATTTTTCACTACCCTAATTAATATAGGCCTAAATTGCATATTAAATCTATTTTTCATGGACGACACAATTGCAATTTATTTTTAAATTGTGGAGTTTTCATTTATTAATCTGCAAAATATTGATTTGACTTTTCATTAATAATGTTTTTGTCCAATTGAGGAAATTTAGTGGGAGCAGAACTAGTCCCATAGTTGCCTTTACCAGGAGATACTCTCTTTATTATTCATTCTAATGTGTAATATCTGTTGATAAAGTATTTTCCTGCAGAGACCCCCATCCCATGCTTTAACAAGGCCAATGTCTGTGAGTTCGCCTTCTCCGGCTCTACAGCAACCTATGCAAAGCACATCTTCAGCATTTAGGGCACAACAGAGGCCACAACTTCCACAACCAAGGCCACAACAATCTGCATCTGTGCCTTTACATCAACAGAACATAATTTCAGCACAGCAACAGCAACTACCACAGCATCAACTTTTGCAGCAGCAGCAGCAGGAGAAGCAACAGCAGCAAAGTCAGCAACAAGGTACTTTGCAACAAAATCAACAGAATACAGCACTCAAAAATCAGCTACAGCTTTCTCAGCAACAAGCTGCTCGTGCTCCAGTGTCAGCAGCACGGAAGCCTGATACCCCTGCTGCATCGAATGTTGTTGCTATGAAATCTGTGGATACAGCTACAACTGATACAGATGCTGGTGACAATGGTAATCGGTTACTCACCAAGCGAAGCATACATGAATTAGTCGCACAGGTAAATTGCAACAGCTTACAGTACTTAGTAAAATCCTTTGTAATATCTTACTCTTCATTTCATTTTTCCTGGTTATGTTATTTTTTTTTGTAAGTACCATTCTATTCATGTGCGACTAATAAACTAGGGCCAAATCGTTACTTAAATAATACTTAAACAGATGTTAAGTAGGATTGTCTGTGGTGAGTATACAACATTTACTTTTCTGAACAGTGTCCAACATTTCTTCCCAGTTTGATTTTCATATAATTGAATACTTGACAGATTGATCCTAACGAAAAGCTGGATCCAGAAGTTGAAGATGTTCTTATTGACATCGCAGAAGATTTTGTCGAATCTGTAAGTCCTTTGCTTGTTTTCCTTATTGATTTTGTCTAGGCATGCACACTTTACTGCTTGTGTGAATGTGTTTGCTTTGATGTCGTAAAAATACATTGTTGCTCCAGCTTTTCTACATTATATTAGCTTATGCAACCTAACATTGCATGAACTCATTTCCAGTGATTCATCTTTCTTGGCCTATGATTCTAATTTCTTTTGACACCCAGCTTTGATACTTTCAACTGAGTGTTCCTTTGCCTTTTATAACTACTTATTCCTTGGAATACCTTACCTCAGTCATTTCAGAGTCGAAAGACTTTCAATTTTTCTCTTGTTTCATTTTATTTCCTGTTTAACCATAATAGGAAATTGCCACCATTAAATAATTGGCTTGTAAAAACTGCTTAAATGTTTTTATATAAAGATTAAAACTATATGTAATCAATATCTCCTGGGCTCCTATTAGTAGCCATTTCAGTGTTTTTCTTCTGATAATTGTCTATACCAGGTCGCGTCATTTGCCTGTTCTTTAGCAAAGCATAGGAAGTCTGACACCTTAGAGGCAAAAGATGTACTTCTCCATGCAGGTGACCTGTTTTGTTTTTAAACTTTATCCATTTTGTCAAAAGTCTCTTAAAGTATAATTTTCAATATAGTTTGGGGTTTATGTAATGCAGAAAAAAGCTGGAATATCACCTTGCCAGGCTTCAGTGGGGATGAAATTAAACTATACAAGAAACAGGTAACTGACTATTGTACATATTTCATAGTATTTGTTTATTCTTCTTGGTTGCTTGCTTTAATTTTTTTTCCATGCTTCTTCTTCCTCCTTTTTTCATCTTGTACTGATAATTTCTGCATTCTATCTTGATAATTTGCAGCATGTCAGTGATATACACAGGGAGAGGCTTGCTCTGGTACCTGCTTTTTTTTTTTTTCAATTTCTCAGCAAAGATTCTATATAAATTTATGCATGATTTGCTTTCTCTGGCGCTACTCAAAAGCTATCATTCCTCCAATATTATATCTTGAAACTTGAAAATGTATTATGGAAATTATTACTTTGGGACTTCTGTGTACTGGACACTAAGGCCTTGTTTGGTATGGATTCTTAAAGTGCTTCTGCTCTAGATTCTACAAGAAGCTCACCAAACGGCTTTAAAAGAAGCACTTCTATTTCCTCTCCTCAAAAAGCACTTCTCTAGTTTGTATTAGGAGTCAAAAACACTAAAAATGTAGCTTCTTGTGACTTCTCCACTTATTTTTACATTGAAATCACAATAAAAGCCGTTTTGCCAAACGGTTTGAAAAGTGCTTCTTGTAGAGAATCAATTTTTTCTAGAGAAGACATTTTTTTGGAGAAGTTATTTTTCTAAAAAAGCTGTTTTCTAAGAATCTATACCAAACAGGGCCTAAAAATTGTCGGCACAGCAGGTGTAGTTTTTGCCTGTGGGACAATGTGAAATCATGATTTGGTCTGCAACACAATGCCCAATGTCATGCAGGCAAAGTTATAAATTCAGTGTCAGTAGGACTGAGCTCTTTGTTACAGATCAAATCACAATTTCACGATGTGTTTTGGGCAAAAGCAAGTTCAATATCGTACAGACTAAAACCATATACCCCCTATATTTTGTATCCTGAAGACAAAAATCATTTCTTTGATGCTGCACTCGAAATTTTAACTTTTGAATTTGTGCATCCTGTCGTTACTAATGTTTCAAATATCATCTACTGAAGAGCATCTCTGATTGGCGCAATTCTTCTGCCTGAACATTAGTCTGATTGCTGTATTATGTAACTTTATTCTCGTGTCGTGCTGACTTTTTCTTTTGTCACCATCAGATCAAGAAGTCAATGGCGAGTGACTCCAAAGCCTCTGCTGCCCAAGCTGCAGCGAACCAGAAAAATCAGACTCCGAAACCACCTGCTGCGCCTGGTTCACCATGAGAGAAGTTCACAAGCTCTCGAACACAGATACAATGCATCAGTATTTTTGTTGGCATTGTTTTTTATACTTTATCTGTTTCAGAGCTCCTCAATTTTTTTTTAAATTATAAGTTATTTTCACTTCTCGAGACTTTTTTCTTTTACTGATATATTATGTTTTCAAAACACCTCATTTTTTTTTAATTCTCGTGCGTAGCTTCAAAACAATTTATAAAATAGAACGGAGAGAGTAATAGTGATGCAGTAGTTGTACCACGATGACTAATACTATGTACCGATGTTTTTCTCGAATATGTACTGGTATTGTTATTAGAGCGCTAAAGCAAGTTTTGTTGATCCATTTTTTTGCCCTGCAGTTCAATTTCATAGCCTCTTAACTTTGGTTGATCTTCAACGCCCGTTCTATAATGCAGCGAGCGATAAGGAATTACTCCATCCGTCTTAAATTGTAATAAGTCACTTTGAACTCTTTAAACTCTTTAAGATT
The DNA here is from genome assembly GCA_001602295.1 of Zoysia matrella. Classification (NCBI taxonomy): domain Eukaryota; kingdom Viridiplantae; phylum Streptophyta; class Magnoliopsida; order Poales; family Poaceae; genus Zoysia; species Zoysia matrella. The sequence continues at coordinate 77,868 of BCLG01001350.1, read as the reverse complement.
TCTCAAATTATAAATAGTTTCACCTTTTGAGATAACTTGTATTTTTTTCAACATATTTTTACTCTGTCTCTCTTTTTGTTTTTAAAACATCTCATTTTTTACTTTTTTTTTATTTTTGTACGACTTATAAAAGACAAGAAGAGACGGAGGGAGTATGATTTTGGGACAGTTGTAAGACTACTCTTGTTTTCACTATTAATTCTGAAAATGAACTGTTTTTAAGATTTTGCAAAAGATAGACCTGTTTTTCCAATTTGAGATTGATGTTTGCCCCTGTTTTGTTACTCTATTACACTAATAAATTTTCTAATGATAAAACAAATTTACAAAGATTTATAAATGGTAAAAAGATAAGATTACCCTCACTCATTTTGTTCCACACCACACTTATCTCTCCCTTCCCTAACCTTTCTTGCACGGCGGTGCGCGCGACGCGAAGTTGTGGCTGCGGGCGTGGCTCATGGGAGGTGATGGGTGCGGCGCACGAGGCTTGGGCACAACGCGGTGTTATAGAGAAGAGGTTGCTCTCCGGCCCATTCCACATAGCCCGTCTTATAATTGTTTTATTAATAGTATTGTTTTATTAGAATTATAAATTTATGTAGCATTTTTGTTTTTAGCAAAACTACCATTTTAATTGACCTCCTAAAATGTGACATATACATATCACCCAACTAGTGGTGTGATATATGCCACGTGAGTAGACTTTATACATAACCATTTGCTACAGGAATCTTTCACTGGTTGGGTGATAGATTATTTTTTCTAATTGAAAAACTTAGGAATACATATATTTTTTATGGAAATCGTAGAAACATTTTTATTTTTGAATGTAGAAAGTACGTATATCATACGAGTATAAAATAAATTAGACAAACCTCCCGTCCCTAACCGTTCCTATCTACAGTTCCGTGCGCCCCGTTTCTTCATCCCATGCATGCGATCTCGACCGTCCGTGCTGGCCCTAATCTTCTCCCCGTCCCTCGTTTCCACTCGAGGCCGATTAACTCCTCGCTTCGCTGCCCCCGCGACGACCGCGCCTTTTTGTTACAGTACAATTAGTTTTTTTTTGTCACGATTAAAAAAATTGTTTTTATCAGCTTGTCTTTTATTCCCTCTGCTGTTGCCGACTCGCTCCGCGCCCCACGAGCACCGGCCCACCCCGCGGATCGCCAGTTCGCCACCACCCATCCCCGAGCGCCGCCGTTCCGCCCCGCCCGCGGCCACGATCCGATCTGCCCCGCACGCCAACTCGAGGTATAACAGTCCGCTTAGGTAGGTAGGGCCGACCTCGCCCTAGTGGTAGATCCGACTCTGCTCCGGCGATGATGGCCGCGCCTCTAGAGGCGCCGCCGTCGGGTTCCGGGGCGGATTCTAACGAAGGCGTTGAGGTATGCCTGTTCGAAGAATCGGCAGATGGGTTCTCCCGGACGGTGCGTGCCATCGCGGAGCTCACTGCCGGAAAGCCCGAGCTGGACTTCCCTGAGTCTGAAGTCGAGCGGATCGCCTCTTCAGTAACGTTCCTCAGGTGAAAGTCTAATTCACGACTTAATTGCCGCGATGAAACGGATAACATCAAGTTATTGGCGTAGTGAGCAGCCGAGTGGTTTAAGGGGATTTAACGGCTGATTCTGTTGTAGCCGTCGTACTGATTGCCTGCAGGTTGATATGCATATATCTCCAGTTAGTTTGGCTAATTTTGGTACATGTGGGAGGGTGTTGTTGGAGCATTGCTGCAGGAGCAAAACTAGGCCAGCAATGAGGGTGGTGCCAATATGCTATATATGCTTGATTTTCATGTGATTTAGCTTCCAAATGACCTTCTAACATCTAATTACGTGTTCTAATCCTGTGCCAGTGCATTAGGGTAGCACCACGTAGCTTTGCTACTCTCAAGCTGGGAACATGTCAGAGCATGTCTTGCCTTCATTTCATTGTGCTATTATGGTGCTTTCTAGCATTCATCGATGATATTTGTTCAAATCTGATTTTCACTCATTTTATTTTATATCTTCAGGGAATGGAGGTACTTCTCGTATGATCCAAAAGGTGTTGGTTTCACTGATGACTCAGAGACACCTTCATCTAGAAATGACGTGCACAGCATAACCTTACCACAATTCTCATCTGCTTCTGTGCCGCAGGTCAGCGAATGAACTTAATTATTATCTGAGCCTAATCGGTGTTGAATTTTTAAGGCTAAGTATTATCTCAGATGATGATTCCTTTCTAATACTCTGCTATATTGTAATTATGCAAATCAATACAGATCACAAAGCAGGAAGATCAAAAGGATACTACAGACAGGTATAATTTTAGAATTACCTCTGATCCCCCTCCCATCTCACTCCTTATAACAGTGGCTAGAACTAAGCGAAGGTCACATTGTCTTGGTTTGTCTTATAGCCCAGCTGCCCAAGATCTTTATCCTGCTGATTATTATTCATGTTACCTCGTTATCAAATCAAACAAATTGCTATAGGAATCTTTTTATGCCGATGTTTTTCAAAATAAATTTTCGCTTGGTCCAGATAATCCTATTCAATCCTACATGTTCGGCATGTTCTTGAAAACTTTCGCAAATACCATAACTTGCAAAATTAAAACAATATTAAAATCAATCTGGTGCAGTCTTTCGCCTTTTCCCTCTTCATTCTTGTGTAACTGTACAAAATGGTCTTTATTGAATCATGATATAATATCTTTTGTGGTTGCAGCTTTGATTTTATTTTATTCGCTGGGGGAAATGTTTGGGCCCTGGACTGGTGCCCGAGGTTTAGCAACAAGCCTGGATCTTCGATAACTTGTGAGGTTGTGTCCTTGATAACCATTAACTTAGTACTCCCTCTGTCCCAATTTACTTGTCATCCTAGCACCGTCAAGTTTTCCGAATTTACTTAGTACTCCCTCTGCCCCAATTTAACCTAAGTGTAATTGCAAGTTTTTTTTTACTTAAATAAAAGTTAACATCATATTATATTTAGCTCATCATCCTTTTTGCCTATATTCTATCCCTTGCAGTATCTTTCTGTTGCTGCTCACCCTCCTGGATCTTCTTACCATAAACTTGGTTTGCCCTTAACCGGGAGAGGTATCATTCAAGTTTGGTGTCTCCTAGCACCCTTTGAAGATGCACATTCCTGTCAGTCATTGAATGCGTCCAATACAAGTAGTCGAAGAGGGAGGCCTAGAAAAATGCCAGATGGAAATAATTCTTCTGTTAGTAATTCATCCAACCCACCAAAGCCTAGAGGGAGGCCAAGAAAAATACCAGATGGAAGTAATCCTGTCGGTAGTTCACCCAACCCGCCAAAGCCTAGAGGGAGGCCAAGAAAAATACCAGATGGAAGTAATACTGTCGCCAGTTCACCCAACCCGCCAAAGCCTAGAGGGAGGCCAAGAAAGCGACCTATCGGTCTCTCAGAACCTGTTCCGAAACGACCAAGAGGCAGACCGAGGAAGAATCCGCTGCCAGTTGATATAGTAGAAGAATCAGGTCGTGAAGTCATTAAAGTGAATAAGAAGGATATTGGCAACGATACTCCTCATTGTAATACTGAAAATGGACAAGCACATGTTGCTCCTATATGCCAGAGCGACGGTATTGAGGGAGTAGAATCGGCAGAATTCGTACGGATAGAAGAATCAAGGGAAGATGGCAATAAGTTGAGTTATATAGAAAACTCAAAGTCTTCTCCTATACCAAAAGACGTTGCTCTGCCAAGAGTTGTTCTGTGTTTAGCACACAACGGCAAAGTAGCTTGGGACATTAAATGGAAGCCGCTTATACCAAGTCAACCAGAACAAGAGTCATGTCTAGGTTTTCTTGCAGTATTGTTGGGGAACGGCTCTCTTGAAGTGTAAGTCATTGAATACCGCTTACATAAGATCATCATTTTAATTTGCTACATCATCACATACATAATTCAATTTGTTCTCATGCACAGGTGGGAAGTTCCATCACCACACATGATCCAGAAAATATATTCCCCTTCCAAGGTAGAGGGTTCTGACCCTCGTTTCCTAAAGCTACAGCCTGTATTTAGGTGTGCCAAAGTGAAATGTGGGAATAGACAAAGGTATTGAATTTGAACCGCACAATTGCTATTTCATTGATGAAGTTAGGTCATAGATTATCCCTTTCTGCTAGATTCGTCAGCATGAATATTCCTCTTGAAGCCATTACCTATTTATAATGGTAAACAGCATTCCCTTGACAGTTGATTGGTCGCCTTCGCCTCCCCACGATATGATATTGGCAGGTTGTCATGATGGAATGGTATTTTTTTCTTACTTGCAGAGAAATATTTCTTTAACCTGTTACTTCTTAACCTGAGAGCTGCACTTTACTTTAAGTCGTTATATTTCTGAAAGTTTTTGGTTGTATTTCAATGCTTCAGGTTGCTTTATGGAAATTCTCAACGAACTTCTCATCACAAAGTAATTAGATAGCTTCCTCTTCAAGTTTGTCTATCATATAGTTTTTGCAAGCATGCCTGATTAGTTAGTGAATTCCTGAACTTAATTGCGCAGATTCAAAACCAGTTATGTGTGTCACTGCTGATTCTGTTCCCATCAGAAGTCTCTCTTGGGCTCCTTATATAAGGTAGCCCCCCCCCCCCCCCCCCCCTCTTCTGTTCCTTTCCAAGCAGTGAATCCTAACTCTATTGCATCCTTAATAGTGGCGAAAATATAAATACCTTTGTTACTGCTGGAGAGGATGGTCTAAAGTTCTGGGATTTGAGGTATGTGCATACCTAATTCTAGAATTATGTACATGGAGATGTTTTGTGACTCATCTTAATTCGTTTTTTTGTTTGTTTCACTGGGTAGAGATACAATGAGCTGAATCTTGTCCTTTTTTTTATTAAATCTTATTCATATACCTGTCCTATGATAATAAAGAACTAAAAACATTTCAATAGTTCATATTTGAGAATCTGGTGTAATTGAGAAAACTTCGTGCAAAAGCAGTGTTTGTATTTAGTGAGCAAGAATTTTCTGTTACTGTCATGGGTGTAGTTGGAAGAGGGCAACCTTTATAGGATGAAAAACTGACTCATTGAAGCTTAATAGTTAACCTTGTCTGTTCAAGATATCTTCTCTCTACAATTACTTATTAGGCATTGACATTGTCTGTATGTTGGCTTGGTGAAGTTTGATGAGCAACCTGACTCTGGTCATGCTTTGAATGAATTTACTTGCAGTAGCATAACCTAGTTCAGGTATGCTGTCAGCATATAAATAACACCATTGGTTTTCAGTAACATTACCTGATTCACACTGACATTTCTGTGAATGTGGTGTTCTCTTTCACTGTACTGTAATGCCATGAATCTCTTCTTCTGAGACTGCAGGGATCCATACCGTCCTCTTTGGGAGCTAACTACTGCTCCAAGGGCTGTATTAAGTCTTCATTGGTTAAAGGATGCAAGGTAATACTTTATCCTGTTATAGAGCAAAAAAAGCCCATAGACAACTGTCAGTTTGCTTTTTTGGCTACACAAAAATTGTTTATCTTCCGCCTCTACGCACTGGTTGAACTGAACTGGTTGAAATGTTGAAATCAAATTCAAAAGGAAATTGATTTATTTGTAAAATATGTTTCTGTGCAATGCATCGATCCTATTGTTTTATTTTAATCTGCATTATTTGCATGGCTTTTAAGCATATATGATATATCATGTTCATGCAATTTTTATATTTCTAATGGAAAAAACGCCTCAGAGCATAGGCCTGAACAGATCCAGAAAAATCACAGATATCCATATTATGCAATGTCCGGTTCAGCTATAGGAGCATGAATCAGGATGTTCATTTTATGCTTTCAGGGGCATTGTCATTTCATTGGAAGATGGTACATTGAAGTTCCTTAGCTTACCCCGGATCGCAAATGATGTTCCCGTCACTGGAAGGCCATTTGTTGGATCTAAAACTCAGGGTGTTTCAACATATCAGTTGTCAGAGTATTTGATATGGAGCGTACATGCCTCAGAAATTACAGGTGTGTTTTAGTAATGATGTCTGATGAAACCAATTAGCCTTATTGCCACAGTAGGGGCCTCGCTAGTGCCTAAAAAATGTTTTGCAACCTATACGGTGGTAATTATTGCCGTATGTGCATCTGTGAGGAGAAGACACAAACTGGACTCAACCAGACTCTGTTAATATCATGGGGGCAGTAGGAGCATGGTGGGTGGCCGCTGTCATCCCCTTCTGGTTCTGCCACTGTCTGCCATGAGTCATAGCCAGTAGTTTTCCTGAAACAGCAGCATCTTTTCTTCTTTTAATGACTTTTTCTTGTTTGATTCTTTAGCGACTTTAGAGAAGAATTTGTGGCGTCATAATTTTTAAATAAAATAATGTTTGCGGCTCAAATTGTCAAATGTTTGTAGTGATTCTCAAAATTAGTTATTCGTTTCTTACTGATGTCCAGGTTATGCGGCTTACTGTGGGGCAGATGGAACTGCCGTTCATTTTCAGGTAATTTTTTTAGCTTATCATTTCATCTTGTTATTCCAGGCTGCAGTGCTCTAAACAAATATTCCACTTTCTGTAGCTTACTTCTAGATACTGGGAGAAGGAACCTGGGCGGAACCGTGCTCCTTATTTCCTCTGTGGCTCATTATCAGAGGAGGGAGGAAATATTAAGATTGGCAGCAATTCACGGAAGTTTCCATTATCAAATGTTCCTTTGGGAGCTAAAAAGGGTCCTAAATCATTCCAAGATGTAGTTCAAGTGCAAGATGTAGGAAAAATTAAACTAAATAATACCCCAGATTCAGATGATTTCCTTCCCCTCACTGTAAGTTGTGAAAATTCAGAGTTTGGAGATGATTGTCAAGAAGATACGCACGACGAAGAGCAAGGAGCGGGTGCAATAGTTTTAGCTGGTCCGATGGAGCAAGAGAATAATGGCATATTGAACACCAAGGCTTGTGAATCTCCCAAAGACTTTGAGGTCTTCCCTCCCAAATCTGTTGCATTGCATCGAGTGAGATGGAACACTAACAAAGGTAGTGAGAGATGGTTATGCTACGGAGGTGCTGCAGGCATCGTACGGTGTCAGCGGATCTAAAGAGATCTAAGGGGATGATCTGAGGACATTCCTCGCAGACCAGAAGAATCTGACTATATTTATCTACACTGACTGCTGCATCCTCGGTATCTACTATTAGCCTTTGTAGCTGTCGTAGGTTCTAACCTATTCTTTCCTCCGAACCAGGTCACTATGGCTGTTTTTCTAGGTTTTGCCTAACACTCAGTTGTATCGTGGAATGTAACATATCTTGGGAAATGTGAGAGAGCTTTGTAGATAGTATCAGGCATTGCATTTTGTTGGGCGCAAATCTTCTGTGCGTAGCAATTCTAATAAGCGAACCGGCATTCAATTTTCTCTGAACCTGTTTGGAGTGTCAAAGATCATTCTCGTTAAATGCCACTAGTATTTATTTAACAGTTAGTGCTTGTGATCCTAGTCATTGCCCTGTCTCTTGTCTGATTCGCAGTTATACTGAATTTCGGTATTCTGAGGAAGCTTAGAATTTTTGTCATGCCAAAATATCAGCAATGGCATTCTCGTAATGATTCATAGCTCTACTGTCAAGGAATCAGCTTCAGCTTAGCAGTCACCTTCATTCTGAAGCATTAACTCTAACATGGCTCTTTAAGGCCTTGTTTGGCAGCAGCCGCAGCACAGGAGAGCAGGGTTTCAAAACCGTGATAAACCGTTCGAAAATCGCGGTTTTTGATCTTACCGCTGTGGTGCGGTTTAATAAACCGATCGGTTTTCGCTTGAAAATTGTAACTAGCATTGTAATAAAAACGGTAAACGGTTCGATTTTAACCGTTAACTGACTGATTTTTTACGGTTTCAAAAACCAGCACTGCAGCAGTTTTTTAAACCCTGCAGGGGAGGCAACCCAGGAGCTGAGTCACCGCCGGGGAAATTCCCTGGACGCGCCACTCCCCTGGAACCAGAGCGGAGGCAACCATTCCGCATAAAATAGGTGCAAATTTGCACTGGTAACTTAAACGTTAATAAAAAAAGACAATGGCCAGCCGATTTGAAGTCTAATTGTGATTCAACCATTGATTTTCAGATTTTTTGATTTAGCCATTACTTTTTAGCCAACCTCAATTGTATTCAATTCCGTTATTTTTTTGTGTGAAGAGACAAGATTACCCTTTGTGATTGTATCATGACATTGTTAATCTTATTATATTTATACAAGATGAATTATGGACAGAATTTGATCAAAAATTCAAAATTTAAAATCTGAATTTGAAATTTCAAACTTTTGAAATCTAAATTTTCAAATTTTTGAAACTTGAATTTGAAAATTTCAAAATTTGAAACCTGAATTAGAAAATTTTAACTTCTCAGAATTTTGAAACCCGAATGTGAAAATTACAAATTTTCAAACTTTTGAAATTTGGATTTCAAATTTTCAGATTTCAAACTTATATGGAAATTTAAAATTTTGATCAAATTCAGGGCCATTTCGAAGTTTGACATAAAATTAACAAAATCATAGTACAAGCACAAAGAATAATTTTATCTTTTCACACTAAAAGTTAACACCGTTAGAGTCATTTAACGGACTTATGGTTCAATTGAAGTTGGCTTTCAAAAAGTGATGGCTGAATCACAAAACCTGAAAATCAATCGCTGAATCACAATTAGACTAAAAATCTATGGCTAAAACACAATGACCCCTAATAAAAAACATTCAAAGGGAGAACTTCCATACCTTTGATCTAATTTTGCCATAATTTTATTATTTCAATATGTTGTCAACATATCACATGATAATGAATGTACAACCTTTATGGGTTAGAGACTCCAACAGCTGCTAAAAAGAAGCCAATGTTAACATCCAAAGTTGGTATACATTAGTGTTCAGTGTTTTTAGTCACTCCAGTTATCTTCATCAACTGCAGAAAGCCCATGTTGCTTATCGTCATCCTCCTGGAGTTTCAGTAGGGTCAACAGAAGAATTTGCATAAAAGATCTTAGTTTATGACCAAATACCCTTAAAATGACAATTCTTACTAAGGAAACAGAAAAGGAACTACAGAGAATCGATGAATTTGTACCATTTCAGTAAAAACTGGAGTTGATGGAGACCACACAAGAATTTGCCTATCATTGCTTCCAGTATAAAGTTCCTATGTTCCACAATACTTAGAAGAAATAAAGTGGATATTGGAAACACATAATCTCAACATATAGGATGATAAACAAGTGAACTTACTTGATACTGTGCACTGTAGTAGCAGCAATTCACAAGTTCGTAGTGCCCCCGGAATGTTTGAAATGTTGAGCCAGACCATAAATTGTATGCCTACAAGCAAATACATTCCCCTGAAATGTTAACCTTAAATTTATATCAACAGTTATACTAACAAGATTAGCAAACAACAATGCACCTTGATGCTCGCCATGCATGGAACAAATACAAGTGACAGATCATCAGTTACTGCTAACTGTAATGGCTTGCCTGTCTGCAAACGCATAGCTTCGTAATTGACTAAAGTATTGCACCCTGAATCAATGTCCCATAGTCGTAACCGAGAATCAGATCCTGCAGAGAATGGATAATCCAGTCTTAATAGTGGCTAAGAAGGTACTGAAAAAAATCAGGGTGTATCCTTATAGACAAAGACTGACAAACAACATAAAGAAAATGGAACTCATTCTACCTGAGCTAAGAAGGTACATCCCATCTGTAGTTGTTCGTAATCCAGTAACAGCACCATAATGAGATGTTGCACGGTTTTGACTGGATGACAAACCAGGATGCAATCTCTGCTGCATCTGCCCGTGTGTCGGATTCTGATTTTTGCGCATGGTTGGTGAGATTTTAGCATCACCTGTCCTTTTCTGAGTTGAGTGTCTCCTTGCGGATGGAGAAGATCCTAAATCCATGTGACCCTGCTTGTAAGAAGAAAAAATGAGTACAATGGTAATCATTATCTCCCGCAGCAGAACACATTGCAGTGTTCGAGCACTAATTGTATTTGATGAAACGTCTGTTATAGCATGTGTAATGAACATATTTCTAAAGTAACTTGTATCTGATGTATCTGATAGCCCTAGAATTTGTGGCCAGAAGGGGAATAGCTCTATGTTAGTGCTATGATCAAATACTCTTGAGAGACTTGAATAAAAAACAAACAGAAGCAACAAGAGATAGAGAGCATACATTCTGTGCAGTTCTTTCAAGAAGAGGAGGCCTCCTTCCAAGCTGAGACCGTGACTGATCAAGAACACGAAAGCATCCAGCTCGTCTTATGTCCCAAAATCTTATAGCCCCATCACAGCCACCACTCATCACAATCCACTCACTCGAGGCAGACCACTCCAAAGACATGATACCATCTGAGATTATGGGGGGTAATAAGAAGGTACCATACAAACAATTCAAGCAAAATTTCATCACTTTGCTAGCACAAAGGAAACTAACCACGATGACCAGATAATGTGTGGGTAAAGGCTCCAGAAGCCATGTCACACAGACGGACCTGAACATCTGCACTCCCAGTAGCAATGAGCATATGTGTTGTAGCAACTGGAGACATGGCTGCTGCGTACACTTTTCCAGGCATCTTAAAATCCATGACAACCTATATGAAGATAAAACAGCGCACAAATGTCAGAATATCATGATAAACATTGGGGGTAACAGATAAAATTTTGGTAAGTAGGAAAGCGAAGCACATACTTGAGTTGAATTGGTATCCCAGACTTTCACAAATTGATCATAGGATGCTGTGACGAACAGCCCAGTGTCCACAGGATACCAAATGGCAGCAGAGACGGCAAACTTGTGGCTGTTCTCGTGCTGCTTGTCCACGAGCAGTATGTTCCTGTGCTTTGCTATGAACCCGGCTTGATATTCAGTCGCGTTCCACACATCAAATACAGCAACCGAGCCATCCGATGCCCCGGAGAGCAGGTACCTCCCCTCTGTCAAATCAACCTGACCATATTGTCAAATTACAGAAACCAGAGAACGCGACTCCACTCGAACTTGATTTTAATTTGACGCATTTCCGATGAAATCAGCATCGACATCAAATTGATTTGAGGAGGTGGTGGTAGTGACTAAGGAGCTAATAGCGGCTGATTGCACAGTACAGGCAGGAGAGGAGATGGATGCTAGCGGGACCTGGAGGGAGTTGACGGCGCCGTGGTGCGGGGTGGCGAACTCCTTGCGGTTGGATAGCGCGAGCGAGGCCGCGCGGTGCGCCCGGGCGGTGACCTCGAAACGCCGGGCGCTCAGGTCCCCGCGCTCCCTGCACCTCACCTCCTCCCACCACATCCAATCGCCTCGCCGCGGTACTCGCGCCGGCGGTCGAATTCAGCGCAGCGGCGTACCAACAGCGACGGGATCGGGTGACTGCAGCGCTTCCCTGCGCGAGCAGCGGCGATTCTCAGCTGTTGAGCTTGGAAGCTTCCATCAAATTCGGCGGTTATCGATGCTGAATTGCTGACCCGTTGGAACAAGGATTTGATCCAGATTCCTCCAGTCCGGAGGGTTTAGTAATTGGCATGTTTTTTTTTTAAATGCAATTACGCCCACTCGTGCTCGAAGCTGGCGCACATCCCGTCACCAAAAGCGGATTCCCTAACCCGGTGGCTCATTTGGAAGTACTGGGCCCACAAAGGCTAATCTAAGGCATCCGCAGTGTTTGTGACCGAGTTGGGTAATAGAGCTGGGTCCCGCTGGGTCCTATCGTTGATGATGCCAGCTACACATACACTCCCACAATGGTTGATAGCGTTGCATAGGAAATAAGTGGGCCCCATGCGAGTAAAAAAATCAGAGGCATCTTTCTGGAGACTTCCTTCTCGCGATCTCCAATCTCCTGCTCGCTCCGTGTTGCCCGCAGCTCCAAATCCATCGAATCCAAGCATCGGAGAAGATTCATACAGCAAGATACTGTGATTGTTTGTCGTCAACTACTCCTCTCCCACAGATCGAAGCTGATTACTCTAGATCTCGCACGGTGGCGTTGCCTAGAGCATCTTCGGTGATTCGAGTTACCTGTGTGACTGGGATCCTCAAGAGCCGACGCACGGGATCCTCAAGAGGAAAAGCACGATGGAAGATGAGGACATCGACTCCAAAGTTTCTGCACCGGCGCTATGTTTCGAGGCTCCTGAAGCAGGTACCAGGAGAGGTGCCCGACATCAGACTTGCTCACGGCAAGTTCAATCTCACCACTGCAGACGCTAAGCGCAAAGGAGCATGGTATGTCCGACAAATTGCAGTAGTAAATCAGGTTGTACATGACAGATTAGTGGTTCTTTGCTTTGACGATTTCTTACTTGATGATAGTACAGCTGAGAAAGTACAAATTTGTAAACAAATATTGATACTATTAAACTGAGTACATGGATAATTTAATATAAACTACAAGTAGGAACGAACCAGTAAACTCTAACTTGTACATTATTGAGGACCAAACTTTTGCCACACATGCTCTATCAAATCTTGCTTGAGACGGCGATGGGTACCTCGATCACGAATTTCTTTGTCTTTTTCTAAGACTTCTGAGAATCCATAAATTGGTCCTTGATTAAGTCCTGTCATTTCAGGTGAATGTTGCTCTTGTTCATATATATTTTCATCTGGTATGCCATAGGAGTTTCTCTCATCTTCAACTATCATATTATGCAGAATCACATATGCATACATAATATTTGCAAGTTCTTCCCTCTTCCATAGACGTGCAGGGTGCCGTATGATAGCCCAGCGTTTTTGTAGAACTTCAAAAGCTCGTTCCACATCTTTTCTTGCACTTTCTTGTAGTTCAGCAAATTTTTTATCCTTAGCAAATTTTGGTCTACTGATTGTTTTCACAAAAGTTGCCCACTCTGGATAAATACCATCAGCTAGATAGTATCCCATGTTGTATATTGTCCCATTAACTGTGAACTCAACAGCCGGTGCTCTCCCTTGTAATACTTCTGTAAATAATGGTGACTGATCCAACACATTGATGTCATTATTTGAACCAGCAGCACCAAAAAAAGCATGCCAAATCCATAAATCCTTAGAGGCAACTGCTTCAAGCATGATTGTGGGTACTCCATGATCACCACGAACAAATTGCCCTTTCCATGCAACCGGACAATTTTGCCACTCCCAATGCATGCAGTCCAGACTTCCTAACATACCAGGAAATCCTTGTGCTTCTCCAAATTGTAGTAAACGTTGAATATCTTGCTCTGTAGGCCTGCGAAGGTACTGCTTGCCAAATATATGCCTCACTCCTTGAACAAAATTAATCATGCATTCCATTGCCGTGCTTTCTGCGACCCCAAAAGTTTCATCCATAAGATCAGCAGGTGTTCCATATGCAAGCATTCGAATGGCAGCTGTGCATTTTTGCAAAGGAGATAGTCCAACTTTGCCAAATGCATCTCGTCTAAGACGAAAATATGGGGACCAAACACCAAGAGCTTCAACAATTTGCAAAAATAGATGCCTTCTCATGCGAAATCTTCTACAAAATTGATCATCATTGTACAAAGGGTTATCTGAAAAATACTTATCAAACAATCTCTGGTGATCACCTTCGTGATCTCTACTTATGTACCTTCTTTTGTAGCCCCCACGTTGATTAGAGGAACTAACTATATGTCCTTGAATCTCTGCTTCAAGCTGCGCCTCAAGGTCAGCTTCAATCTCAGCCTCCATAGGGTCATTAATTCCTTCCCACATCATCTCTTCAAGTTTTTCACTATTGATAGAACCATCTGAGTGATCAGATTGAACTTCTGTTTCAGAAGACATTTCTTAGATGCAAATGAGAATAGATGTGTAGCAAAAGTCCTGCAGAACCACTTGTATTTATAGGAACATGCATTCCAACAGCTCTTTTCTATGCTTTTTGGCAGTATTCCAACAGCTCTTTTCTATGTTTTTTGGTAGTATTCCAACAGCTCTTTTCTATGCTTTTTGGCAGTATTCCAACGGCTAGTTCATTGGTTGCAACAGCTAGTTCATTTCTTTTTTTAACAACGTACCATATTGCAACGGCTAGTTCATTACAAATTAGTTGGTGAAAATTAGAAATACTACGATACAATTACCACAATAGTAGGGGGTTACAAGTACTACAATAGCAAACGTTGAACATAGTAGGGGGTTACAAGTACTACAATAGTAACTATTCAATCTTCAGTG